>CAUYSK010007510.1:0-29947 GCA_963575035.1 Avahi laniger | reverse complement strand
ATTGCTGAAGGCAGGGATATTCTACTGCAGTTGTCCATATTTGAATTTGATCTTTCTTAGCAACAAACAATGACTTTAAGATGTCATCTACTGAGATCTCAATGAATTTCATCTGTAGTTCTTTTGGTGCCTTGGTGATATCAATTAGGTGAGGCTGAAATGCTAATTTTAGTGTGATGTCATGATTCTCAAAGTCAGGGAACTTTTCATTTTATTCTCCAATTAATATGTCTATAACAGTTGTATATTCTTTAAATGATTTTTATATATCAACCTGTTCATCAATGATCTATGCTAACTAGGGAAAATGTTCATCTGAAATTTCCTTTTGAAGGAGTGTTTTGCAAAATGTTAGCTTTTTTCAAAATGCTTGGGATTTTTTTGCCATATATCATATGTGCACTTACTTTTACCTTGCAAATAAACATTCAAGTTATTTTGATTTGACATTATAACACACAAAAATGCTGCATTCCTGTAGAAATCTTCTTGCTATAATTCACATTGCTGATTCTGTTCTTCATAAAATTTAACTATCTGTTCTTGCAGAGATAAAATTTTGGCTAACAACAGTCCTTGCGATAGCCAACACACTTCAGAATGATATGGCAAATCCACACTGAATACCAGATTGTTCAACTCTACCATATTAGGAAACCGATGATGTCATGTTGCATTTGCATGAATATAGTTAACAATACATATAACTTATTGTAAAGTGTCACTTAAAATACTAGCTTTAGCACAGAGATTTTGCTGATGCAAAATACAATGAAAAGAAATGAGCGCATCTGGGTTTATTAATACTTTTTTTTTTTTTTTTTTTGAGACAGTCTTGCTCTGTTGCCTGGGCTAGAGTGCCATGGCATCAGCCTAGCTCACAGCAACCTCAATCTTCAGGGCTCAAGCAATCCTTCTGCCTCAGCCTCCCAAGTAGCTGGGACTACAGGCATGCGCCACCATGACTGGCTAATTATTTATATATATATATATATATTTATATATAAAATATATATTTAGTTGTCCAGCTAATGTCTTTCTAATTTTTAGTGGGGATGAGGTCTTGCTCTTGCTCAGGCTGGTCTCAAACTCCTGAGCTCAAACGATCCACCCGCCTTAGCCTCCCAGAGTGTTAGGATTACAGGCATGAGCCACCGCACCAGGTCTGTTAATATTTTTTTAATCCATCCAATAAACCTTTTATGTTTTCCTGTCATGGAAGGTGCACCATCTGTACATATAGTCACTAAATTTACCAAATTCAGTCCAACTTCACTACATTTATCTTGAGAGTTTTTGAAGATATCTATTCCCCATGTTCTGTTCACAAGAGTATGCAAAACGACAACTCTTTGTAGCAAAGAAAATCCTCTGTTATGACCTGAATGAAGTGTAAAACATGCACCAAGTCAGTAGTATCAGTTGATTCATCCAAAACGATTGAATAATATGTATTTTCCTTTTGATGTATTGCATAAAGACTTCCTGTTAAGTGGAAGGCAAATTCATGCTGCTGATCAGTTAAGGTTCTCCGTCAAAGAGGCAGTTGTTTGTACTTTGAAATGTTATCAGGGTCTAAGCATCCTACAACTTCCACGATACAATCTTTCACAATTTCTCCATTCCTCTTGAGTATATAAGCTATTTTATAAGTTGCTTCAGTGGCATTATTTCCAGGTCTTATTGCTGCTTGAAAGAATTGTCCTTGCTTTTGCTTTTCATTTTTTAATTTCTGTAATACAAACTTTCATGCCTCTCCTTCTAATTTAAAATATTTGTGATTCTTATGAGTGTCATAATGTTGATGAGTGTTGAATTTCTTTAATGTTGATATTGCAGTATCACAAAGCAAGCAAATCATCTTATCTTTTATTTATTTATTTATTTATTTCAACATATTAGGGCGGTACAAATATGTAGGTTACATATATTGCCCTTGCCCCACCTGAGTCAGAGCTTCAGGTGTGTCCATCCTCCACATGGTGCGCACCACACCCATTAGGTGTGAATATATACATCCCCTCCTCCATCCCTACCTGCCCAACACCCTATCAATATTATTACTATATGTACATTTAAGTGTCGATCAGTTAATATCAATTTGATGGTAAGTATGTGTGGTTCTCGTTTTTCCATTCTTGTGATACTTCACTTAGTAGAATGGGTGCCAGCTGTATCCAGGATAATACAAGAGGTGCTAGATCGCCATTGTTTTTCATGGCTGAGTAGAACTCCAAGGTGTACACATACCACATTTTATTAATCCACTCATGTATTGATGGGCACTTGGGTTGTGTCCAAATCTTTGCAATTGTGAATTGTGCTACTATAAATATTCTAGTGCAGATGTCTTTTTTATAAATGTCTTTTTTTCCTTTGGGTAGGTGTCCAGTAATGGGATTGCTGGATCAAATGGTAGTTCTACTTGCAGCTCTTAGAGGTATCTCCATATTACTTTCCACGGAGGTTGTAGTAGTTTACAGTCCCACCAGCAGTGTATGAGTGTTCCTATCTCTCCGCATCCATGCCAACATTTATTTTTTTGGAACTTTTTGATAAAGGCCATTCTCACTGGAGATAAATGATATCTCATTGTGGTTTTGATTTACATTTCCCTGATGATTAGATATGTTGAGCATTTTTTCATATGTTTGTTGGTCATCAGTCTGTCTTCTTTTGAGAAACAAGACAATATTGCAGTTCCCAATCCTCATTGAAAAGCTGTTTTCTTCCTACACCATCTTCTTGGTCTCCTTTGACATGATGGGCTGTTAAGCAGACAGAATTGAAAAATAGTGTCAAGCTGTGCAACCATTCACAAATTGCACTTCATGCAGAAGCACAGTGTACCATTGTCAAAAGCTGATAACAGACCAGCATATTCTATCCCCATAAACTCTTTTTTTTTTTAATTTCAGAGTATTTTGAGGGCATAAACATTTTGGTTACATTTTATGTCTTTGTCTCACTGAAGCAAGGGTCAGAGGCATGCCCTTCCCCTCTACATTGCTCACCGTGTCCCTTAGTTGTAGGTTGACCCCAACATCCCTCTAATCCCTGGAGAATATTACTGCTATATGAGCACCCTAGTGTTCATCAGTTAACCATCCCTGTGCAGTAGTGGTGCTAGTCTGGTGGGAGAAGTTAGAGCTAAATTATGAGTGTAGCAGCCATCAATTTAGCCATTATGGTTTACTAATGTTCTAATTGTGTTGGTTAATCTGGGGGGATTATTTTGTTGAAACTTATTTTATTCTTTGGTATTTTAAATATGTTCACTTTAAAAATAAAATAAAAATATAAAAGATGAACAAAAATATATTAATAAAAATAAAAGGATTTGTTCTGGAAAATTAGGATTCAGTCAAAAGGCTGCACTTAAGGACCTAGAAAGCCACAGGTCCCCCACCCCTGTTTGGGGGATGAGGGATTATCTCAAGCAAAGGATTCCTCAAATATAAACACATAGGCTCGTTTGAAAGGTATATGGAACTGGCAAATATTCATTAGACCAGCTTTTCTCCCTCTCTCTCTCCTTTCTTTCTTCCCAAAGCTCACAAAATGTATACACTTTCTATGTATTTTTTTCATTATTTTATCCCCTATACTTGCAAATGTTTCTCAAGTTACAATTATATTGAGGAAAAAAAAAATGAAGCCTCCTAATCCTTCACTCAGTCTGCTTTTGAAGCTACCATCTTCATTTTCTCCTCAAGTAGCCATATTTGCCAAAATGGCTTCCACCTTTTTAGCATAGATTTAAACTTGACAAGATAAAAATTAAAAGCAAGATTGTTGAGCTCAGTGGCCTTTTCTCTGTCCTCACCCTCTTTGATTTCTCAGTAGTATCCAACACCACGGACCACACCCGTTTTCACTATGTTTTCCATTGGAGTATCATAGTAGATTGCCAACTCACTGCTTGATTCCCTGGTGGAATACATCCTCTGAGTCCTTTGCTGGAAACTTTTTTGAGTGTGTCATCTCAAATTACTGTAACTTTTAACATTGTGTCTTGACAATTTCTATAACTGTTGTCTTTATGTGATCAAACTACCAATCTATATCCACAACTCTGGTTGTTCCATATTTCTAATTTTTACCCATGGATTTTACTCTTTAAGGTCATACTTTCTTTTACTTAACATTCCAAAACCTGCTAATGATACCATCATTCTCTAATTCTCCCAGTTATAATTTTTCTAAGACATCTCTAGACCTTCTCTCTCCTTTAATCTCCATATAAAAATAGTTGCCAATTAGTATCTGCTCTTTCTTTAATGAGTTGTCAAATATGCCTTCCTCTCTCTATCCCTTCTGCCATTTTATCTTCCTTATTTTCTTTTGTACAATGATAATGATCTCCTAATTGATCTTCTGCCTCCTATCTCATCCCCCAAAATCAAACCCATAAACTGCCATGGGGTGAGGAGAGACTTCAGCTTCAGATTAAGCTGCATAATAAGCAACTGCAGACTCTCAGGGCCTTAAAATAATAAAGGCATATTTCTTATTTAAGCAACATGTCCTTAGTGGATCTACACTTGGGCTCTCCTCATCATAGTCACCTAGAGACCCCAGCACCATCTTAAACATTGTTGGCTACGATGAAACAGAGAACAGTATGCACTATTCAGTCTTGCCCTGGCAACTGAAAGCTCAGTCTGGGAGTGCCATGAATCAGTTCCACTCACAACTCTTTGGCCGAAATTGGTCGTATGACTCCTTGAAGCTCATGCCAGGAAGGGCACTGCTGCTGTGTGCCCAAGAGACAAGGTTGGAAATGTCTTTCTTGTGAACACTGTTAATGATTCTTCCACCCTACATACTCTACATCTGTGGCTTTTTCAGGATATTGAGAGAATGGATCATGAAGCCAGTGAGGCACATCAGCTGTGACACATTTTTAAAGTGGGTGATTACATGTAGGAGTGAAGGCTTCAAAGTCAGCCTTATAAGGATCGGAAATGAGATCTTAACCTCCTTAGATCCAATGATATCACTTGGGCTAATTAGAACACTGATGCAGTTTTCTCATCAGGACTTAATAAACAGATACCTCATTAGTAAAGTAAGAACTTAAAGGTGAGAATTGCCATGTAAGAAGTATTGCAATGTCTTTATACAGAAATAGCTTTGCTAACAATTAAAATGAATCTATGGAGTATCTTAGCATATTTCTAATGTGCATTTATTACATAAAAATTACTCCCTTATTTGTAATCAACTTCAGACATCTACTCTGTCATTCCCACTAAAATGTAGGTTCATGCTATCTGACTTATTTACCTTTGTCTCCCTTGCAAATATCACAGTGCCCGACACATAGTAGGTACTTTTGTTTGTTTAATGTTAAATACATCAGTCAGGGACATCAAAGAAGAAGCTGACAAAATATGATATTAAATATTGATATATTAAACATTAAATATTGAAGATTTTTAAAGACACACACACCAACATGTATTCATACCCTGAAAACAAATGGGTCCATGCAAAGACAGTAGACGTATATGCTGTTGGTCTTCATAATTTCCATTGTAGAATAACAAAAATAAGTGTTTGGCAAGGTTTCGTTTAATATTTTATTGCATCTCATCACCTTTTTTTCAGTAACCAATAAGGATCATGGATCACAAGGAAACACCAAACTGGTGTGGGGCATAAAGGAAAGCAAGAAATGGTTTGAAATTTGCTATCACTTTCCAATATACATCAACACATACACAAACACAATCCTTGGGATCCAGGGTCCTTACCGGTTACTGAAAAAAGGTGATGAGAAGTGATAAAGTATTAACATGAAACTTTGACAAAAATTTTATTTTTGTTTTTCTAAAAATGTAAATTAGGAAGGCAGGCGAGAAAATAGAGAAACATAAAATATTTCCACATTTATTTCCAAGATCATCACCTTCCTTTACATAAGTGTTTTATGCCCATGCATATTTTCATGTTGGCTTTTTCTATATTCGTTATAGGAGGGGTGGGGAAAAATCTTCCAAATTATTTATTCTCTCGGTATTTTAAAGTGGATTAAAACCCAGCAAATACCACAAAGTTCAAAAGAAATTGAAGAAATTGTGCTTGTGAGCATTTCAGACCACATTGTTAAACTAATTAAGCCTGATATTTTGGACAAAGTTAAAGTACTTAAACTTTAGGGTGGTTATTCATGCTAACCCTTCAGCCTCATGGAAGCTCCTTACTAAATATTAGTGTCAGAAACTGCCATTATCTTACAATGGCATTTGATAGGGAAGCTCTGGGAAAATGCCAGTCTAAACTGGGAAGAGCTTTTTATTATATTTTTTTTAAGTAAATAAAACCCCAGAATGGATTTTCTTTCCAAGAGGTGTTTTTGTTTTATCACAATGACCTTTCTAAGAAAAGATGAAGCCAGCCTCAGGTAAAAAGAAATGGCCACATTTCATCTACAGTTAGCCTCCCTGACCCCTGAACTTGGTTTTTCTATCTGAATCTGTTTTCATGCACCATTTCTCCTGGTGTCTGATAAGGGACACTCAAGTGCTTGAGCAAGGCCAGATTGGAACTTTGACTTTCATAAAATAGCCAGTAAACAAATTCTGTCCCATTTTAATTGGCAATATTATTCCTCTGCATTTTTTCCCCCAACATCACAGAAGGTTCGATAAACTGCAGAATTCAGGACAGTGAAATGGAGGCATTCAATCAGGCCCATTACCAGTTGGAGATCCCCAGTTATCATCTACGTTATGTAAGTATTTATATATATACACGCACACAACCACACACTTCTGTGTGTTTACACACACAAGCGATATCGTCTCATCTTTTTTCCCCTATCTCTAACACAAAAGTCAAGGGGTTTGGGAGCACGCACAAAAAAAGAGATTTCTAAGAGAGCAGGCGATTGGGCCGGGGTCATTCGAAAGGGTAATTATTGTTAAATGTCAGGTTAACTCTGAAGGCCTCAGCTCATCCAACTGAGAGCAGATTAGCCCAGATGGAGACATTTTCAACACGGTGCTGCCTGGCCAATCAGAGACAGCTGGGATTAGCCAAATACCTTCTCTCATCTGCTTGCTCACAGAAAGGTCAGTTTCTGCTCATTGCTTCTCTTTTAAGATGTGCTTCTTCTTCTTTTTTTTTTTTTTTATTTATGGCAGCCGTGTGCAGGAAATCAGGTCTCTTTTATCAGTGAATTAAATATTCAACATCTAAAATCCACTTTTTGAGAGTCAACTTCATTCACTTTCAAGACCACTTTTATCTTCCTTTAAGCGCTGAAGATACACTGGGCACATGTACACCGTGCGTATTTCACCCCAAGCCCTCCCGCCAGGCTGGAGGTCTGTCTGCCTGCCGTGTTTTGCCTATTTTTGAAAGCTTACTTGTTTCATTTCATGCATTTTCTTCTTTAAGGGCACCGGTTTATGTTTCCTATCATTTTCTTCATAAAAAGAAGAAGGGGAAAATGAAACTAACCCTGGAGTGCTCTAAAAGATAATCTGTTTTTATGTACAGCGTTTTCTCCCCCTAAGCAACGTAAATGAGCACATGCATAAAAATCAGTGACAAAATGAACAGTAAGGGAAACAAACACCATGGACTTGTGATTCTTCAGACCGCGTATGTATATGTGCATATGTGTGCACACACACACCCATGCTCTGTAAATTATCCATAGGAGACGCATCAATATTTGCTGATACCTGATTCGATATATTCGTACATGAGTATGTGCACGTTCTTGGGAGAAATGTGCGGTACCACTTTTATATGCCTCTGAAAATGTATTTTCCCATTTTAGAATGCAATCAGTGTGAGACACTAGAACACTCATCTTCTGAAGAATTTTTATAAAAGCTGAATAGGGACATTGTAAAAAAAAAAACAAAACCCTTTTCTTGCTGCTAATGTGAACCTGTTTTCATTATTCTGTTTCCATACTGTGATGTTTTAATTCACTCTTACTCCACCTTCTTCTACTGTTTTTATGAGAGGGAAGATAGTTTTTGACAATGACATTAAAAAGATAGGTAAAATAAAATCTCTTATCTAGAAAATTTACAAGTTTATATTCTATAGTTGTTTTAAACAAATATAGGACAAGACACCCAAGACAATCATTAATAATGATTAATTCCTCCTAAGAATATCTGCTATGGTTAAGCCATATTAGCCATTTGTTCTATACTAATATACAAGACAATATTTTCAAAAGTCTAGGACCTAGCACCCCGATCTTGGTTTTAGTACCTATATCCAATAAAAAGAATCAGAGTTCTTTAGAGAAAGGGCTGTTTCAAAGACTAGGGCATATACAAGATGAGCCTGCAGTGTTAGAAAGTGAGAAGTGCTCAAAATACAAACCTACCTTGGTGAATTGATAAAGGTACATCAAAGGGACACAGGTGCCAACTTAAAGAGAGCTGATGGCCAAAGCAGGAACAACTCACACGACAAAATAAACACTGGAATATAATTCAAAGTATAAAATGAATGTCCATGACCCCTACTGATATAAATAAATGAAAAAATAAGTGACTTGGGAAGAATAGAAAACTCTCCCGTGAAGCATCATTTCACATTATTTGTAGATACTTCACCCTCAGAAGGTGGGTGCGTAAGTCTCCATCCTTAAGTGCAGGCTATGCACAGTGATTTCCTTCCACACGCGTAGTATGGAAAGGGTGGAAAATGAGTGACTTTAAGATGGAGAAGCCTGACATACACTCCCTCAGCCAGGTGGAGAAGGTTCACATTAGCAGTGACAAGTCATCTTGATACTATGGATCCTTGCTATGATGCGATGAGGTTGGCGCTTTACCTCTGCGCTCTTTCTACTGAAAACGCACAACCCCAGTCTAATCATGAGGAATAAAAAAAATCAGACAAGTCCCAACAGAGGAAAATTCTACAAAATACTTGACCAGTACTCCTCAAAACTTTCAAGGTCAGCAAAGGCAAGGAAAGTCCAGAAACTGATGCAGTGCAAAGGAGCCTATGAAGACATGACTAAATGAAGTGGGATCCCAGATGGACTCCTGGAACGGAACGAGGACATTAGGAAAAACTAGGGAAACCTGAACAAAGTGTGGACTTCAGTTCATAATAATGGATCGATATTGGTCTGTGAATTTTGAAAAATGTGCCATACTCATATAAGATGATAATAACGGGGAAAACTGGGCGTGGAGTGTATAGGGACTCTCTGTATCACTCATAATAATTCTGTACATCTAAAACTGTTTTAAAATAAAAAAGTTTATTAAACAAAACCTATGTTGATAGCTTAAAAAATAAACTCAAATCATATCAAATGCCTATATTTTTTGGCATTTTCAAAATACTTGAATATTCAAATCGCATTGGATTGAAAAACTTATTTGGGTTCTTAAAAGAAAAATGGAGGATTGATGAGTTGGCTTGAGAATTCAAAGCTTTTAAAAAAAATCAAATGGTAAATCTTAAATCTCTTCTTAGGTAAACTCACTCAAACTCCAAACAATGTGTTTCTTCAGAAATGCTCATTCCAGCTAATACAATCCACTTGCACCCTCCTCCCGTGAATCAACTTTCTCTCCTCACCTCCACTCTGGGTTTGGATCTGAAGTTTAACCTCCATGGGCCTTCAACATGAACCGTAGGTCCTAAAAAAAGAATTATTATGATACAAACGTTACTGTTAAATGCTGCCTGATGGCCCTTTTACAGATTGGCACAAATAGTGCAGAGTCCATCATGCCAGGAGATAATGAAAATAACACCAATAAAACATTTATTTGGGTTTTTCCTCCATTATCTAAGTAGTGCATGTAGAAGCTTATTAGATTCAGTAGATATGAATATTTATAGCAATGCTTTATCCGTTCATGGATGTACATAACTTTCATGCCAAATTTCAACCAATTATTTCTCATTTCATTAATATTAGTTGTGCATCCAATTTCTATACTTGCTTAATTACTAAGTATATATTTTTAACTACCTGCACATATAATTTTCTAAATATTTTCAGGTTGTTGATTTTCAAGAATGGTGAATAAATTTTAATTTCTATAAGATAAATTCATTTCTAACTCTAAATAGTAGTGGATATAATTGTTCTGTAGCTTACATTGGTTTTGGGAGCTAAAAATGCATTTGTCTATTTTAGTTGCTTTAGAAGGGCAATGAGCTTCATTATCAATTTAACATCTAGAGATTAAACCACATTGTAACTATGATGTTAGGAAACTTGTAGTCTTTAAGACCTTTATTTTAATGATATTTGAGTAGTAGTAGAAAATCAAAAGCTCAGAGTAGGAGTTTACTTATACAAGGCCTAAAAGGATGTTGAGTACTTTAGGTTCACAAAGAAATAGAAAATTCCCGAGTTTGCCCAGTGCTGTCTTGTAGCAAAAGAAAACCACAGAGAAATATCTTTAAAGGCAATAAAAGGAAGGTGTCTTCTAGTAGAGACATATTTCAATTGTTATTGTTTTCTGAACTGACTGGATGGTACTGGATAATAATGGGATATTTTTGACAGTCTCTTATTTATGTGTCTCTGGATGAGTTTGTGTGTGAGGATGGGTAAGCGTAGGTGCTACACAAATCAGAGTAACGTTTAAGGTTAATACGGTTGAAATGAATTTGTTTACTCCCCAATTGCATTGATTTCTAGATTCCTCTAAAAATGACATTAAATTGTTCACCCACCACAGAGCTTATTTACATAAAAGGCTGAATATAAATGCAAAAGAGGGATTATAAAAATAAGATTCTGAAGGAGCAATTGAGCTCAGTTTTGGTTTTTGAGCCTTCCAACTTGTAAAGTTGTTGAGCAAAATTCATATTAATTTACTGCAGAAATAATCTAATAAAAGTATTTGAGCAGTTGGCCTTTCTCGTACAAACATTTAAAAATGAGTTGAATTCACTTAATATGGGAATAGAATTTCTGTAGGACTTTACTTAAGTATTTCTTTTCTTTTTTTTCTTTTGAAACTAAAATGCAATGGAAGCTGACTGGCTTTGACTGGTATAGCTATGCTGCTATTTAGATTTTAGAAATTTATCTGAGGTCTACTTTATATACGTGTTTGAAGCAGTCTAATGGATACGGATCAGACAGTGCATCTGTCTCCACAGGTTTACTGAGCATATACTATATACCAAACCACTTATAGGTATTGAAAAAATATAAAAAATGATTTTACCCCCAAGAGGCTTAGAGCATGCTCTGTGTTTTTGTAGCATTTAGAATATTTGCAATTTATTCATTAATTGCTTAATTGTCATAGTTGCCCATCCCTATAGATTATATGCTCCTAGACAGCGAAGTTCATTCTACACTTGTTATCCCTAGTCCTAGCAGAGTGTCTAGTACATAGTAAATATTTAAGAAGTACTTGTCTGAATAAAAAGAAGAAGAAATGAATGGGAGGCTCTGCTAGGTGTCAACGCAATATGCATTCTCTTTTTATTCCTTGCAATGGAAACACTGAACGATGGTTCACCCGAAAAATACATTCCCAAGCCTTCCTTTCAGCTTCTAATTAGTTGGGGGGCTTCTTGGAATGTTCTCTTTATTCCTTTTTGTCCTACCGGTCCTTGCTTTTGCTTCCAGTTTAGTGCCTGAGCAAGCTGGCTGGCACTGCACAGACATCTGGGAGCTGGATCATGAAAACCAAGCTCTAGGGATGATGAAACAAAGATAGATAGAGCCCAGGCTCCCGACAGCACCATAGAGCCCCCAAACAGCAGTGAATTCTAGACTTCTTCGAATAATAGAAAAATAAGTTCCTATCTTATTTAAACCACTGCTGTTTCCTGCCTCTGTTACTATTAATATTAATAGTAGCTCAACATAATTTTTCTAGTTGATTCAGACCACTCTAAGTTCCTATTGCCAATAAGTGGACATGTGCAGCAGACAAATTAATCCTATTAAGACTTATGTATTACAGTGTGTTATTTATTTTTCCCACTATGGAAGACCTTTTTCGATTGCATTACATCAGTGGTTTTCAGGAGACATTTTCGTTACAACTGGGGGCGGCGGCTCCTACGAGCGTCTCATGGGTGGCAGCCGGGCATGTCGCTAGTGCCTTCCTGTGCACAGAACGGAGCCCCACAACAAAAACGATTTGAACCAAAGTCTTAATAGAGCCTTGGTTTAGAAACCTTGGGTCAAATCTTTTATTAATTAAGTCACCTACACGGCCCACTTAATCATTAACTCTTGATTAATGTTTGTTTTATACTGTGAGCCTATTTGTTGACTTTGCCTACACAGAAAATGTAAATTTCTCCTCAACCCATGAATTGATGTTTATTAAATAATGATATGTTTTACTTTACTTTGTATGATTAGATGAGGGGGTGTGATGCACAAAGTATTGGCATATGAATTCTCCCACATAAAAATAGAGTGATATGAGGAAGCGTGAGAAAGTGCCAAATAAATTAACTGGGTCAATATTACACAGGCACACAGTGAGAAAGCCACGCTGCAGAGAGAGCTGAAGACAGTTAAGCAGCTCAGTGAACTTTTTTTTTTTTTTTTTGAGATGGAGTCTTGCTATGTCGTCCCAGCTAGAGTGCAGTGGTGTCAGCCTAGCTCATAGCAACCTCAAACTCCTGGGCTCAGGTGATCCTCCTGCCTCAGCCTCCCCAGTAGCTGGGACTACAGGCACATGCGACTGCACCTGGCTAATTTTTTTCTTTTTTGTAGAGAAGGGTCTCGGTTTTGCTCAGGCTGGTCTCAAGCTCCGGAACTTAAGATCCTCCCACCTTGGCTTCCCAGGGTGCTAGGATTACAGGAGTGAGCCTTCGCGCCCAGCCTCAATGAACTGTTGATTGCAGATGAAGCTATGGGTCGAACTGGAAATTGACACATTGAAGTAAGATCCTCACACTGTAATACAGTGGGAAAGTGGGGGAGTTAACAAACTTCTTGCAAGAAATCCCATCTATAAGGCTTTTTCATTTTCTTCTCAGAACCAAAGAAGCAGAAAGGAAACAAAAAAAGAGGGAAGGAGGTGAGGATGGAAAAAAAGAAAGAATAAAGGAAAGGAGGGAGGGAAGAAACAATTATCTGGTACTAAAATGTGTTTGAATCTATGATTGAATCTATAAATTAAAATTAAACAAAAACAAAATAAAAATTAAATTAAATTAAATCCAATTCAACAAAACCCGTGTCAAGAATGGAATGACTCTGTACTTGCCAGAAAAGTAAAACTTCACCTTGCATTAAATAGTTAATATTTACAGGTAACTTTAGAATCATCACTATCAGCAGAAAATGCCACGATAATCCGATTGCCATCACTTTAACCAAAGTCTGTGTCCTAAACCTTGTAATTTTCTGCTGTCATGCTCAGCCACTTCCAACACATTTAAATTAGAAAGGACTATGCTAATTTTGCTTCATAGCCAGAGTAATTGTTGTAAGACATAATTATCTTTTTTTTCCCCAGTCGTTTTATTCTCCGGTTTTGTTTAGATTCAGTCTCAGTTACCCCATGTCCTTTCAAGCCTGCGCCATCTCGAACCCCCACCCTACCGGAAATGTTCCTTTCATCTTCCTTAGCTGTAAAGAGCTGAGACGCCCTTTTCCAGTAGCCGCGTCATTCCTCTGCGATCTTCCTGAGGAATTGTGTGTGAGGCTAAGTTGATGAGTTAACTCTACAGTTAACCAAAAGGAGCTGCCCTTTATTTTCTTTATATTAATGCTTAAAATATCATAGAATTGACTTAAGAAAAAGCAGTAAAAGGATAACAGTTGAAACATTTGTAAAGAGCTATGGTGGTGGCGGCAGGGGCGTGGGGGCTGGAGGCTCATTGCTGCTTTTAAATACTTGAGAGACAGAAGAGATTTATGTAGCTTGGGTAGGCTAAACTGGGCAATTGAGTGTAATCAACAGAGAAAAAGATTTGGGCTCTAAATAAGAAAAAAATTCCAGCAGCTGAAGCGGGAGTGGGTTTCTTTATGAAGCAGTGAAGTTCAGGGGTAGAAGTACTAACCCGAAGGTTAGGGACCCCCAAAGTGAGAGGCAAGGGGTCATAGGCAAGCTTCCTCCTTTGTATAGGCCAAGATGTATCTCTGGCAAGCCGTGTCAAAGTAAGGTTGATATTGATTAGATAGTATTAATATCAAAACTGGTCAAAAGAGGAAAATAGAAGCGTAAGAACTACATACTATTTTACTGGTTGATTGGTGGTTATCTTGTGTTTTAATACTGGATGTAGGAAAAAAGATGAATCTTTAAATGCTCAATCATCTGAGAAATCTATACCAGCTGAAATCACCTCTACTTTTCCAGTACCTGCCTTCAAATCCTTCCTAAGGATCTTTAGTGTCACTAGTCCAAAGCATCCTAAACTACTTGTCTCCTGACAAGTCACCCTGAGCCCCTAGCTGGAAGATTGCCATTGATTAAATTGCTTGAAGATCCTGAAGAGGTTGACTCACGGATTGTCATAATATTGTCATTTATTTAATGTGTAAGACAATCACCCTGCTTTGAGCCTAATCATGAGAAGTCCAAGTCCAAGGGTTAAATTTTCTCCTATTTATAAGTCCACCACCGAAGGAGGAGGGAGATCGTGCCCATGATATTACTGTTCGGATCTTTTGCTTCTCAGTGAGCCTTGCACCTCCTGATGTGCATTTGAATCCTGCAGGATTTGGAGTTGGAGTAAAAGGGACAAAGGACCGAGGGCCACTAATGAGTCACTGAGGTCCCTAATCCATCACTGGATGGCTCTGAATATGCTAACATCTGGGGCTTGTTGTCTCATGGTATCAAGAGAAACCTGCACAAGGAGGAAACTCAGCTCGTTCGGGAGACCTACAGGAGATTTGAGTAGGTCTTTTTCTTTCCAAAACACATTAAAAATTGTATTCAAGTTCCACAACTTAAAACTATATTCATTACACATATGCAGGCAGTGTGCACACATACACGTTCCTATGCATTTATTGAATGCCATCTACATCATTGGCCCACCATTTAGATAATTTAGTTGTAGTTAGTATAATGTATATATTTTTTTAAGAAGTAGAGACATTTTCTGGAACCCTTGAAATCAGTACTTTATGCCTGTGGATATTGGCAAATATGACACGATAAGGAAGGCACGTGCACTTGGAAAGCTTGGCAGAGAAGATCTGCTTTTTTTAAGCCTTTATAATTAAAGACCCTGCCAAATCATTCTCCCTCACCTGGCACACCTCAGCTTCCTCACCTGTATAAGGGTGGGGGGTGAAACTGTTGCTTTCTACCTCTCAAGGGTGTTTTGAAGATTTATGAGATCAGTTTTCTCAAGCATCGTGAACTTTTTGAGAAAAGGTACTGTGAAAAATAAAGCATCATTATTCATTTTGTTCTGGGACAGGACCCTTGGGGGGTCCCTGAAAAAGAACAAATAGAGTCATTTTTACTGGAGACAAGAGAGAAGTATTCTCCTTTGAAATTCCAAATTCAGCGGAAAACAAGGTTGCTGAAGAACCTAGCTGAGTTCTATCTTTAAAACATTCTTTGTATTTCTGTGTGTTTTTCCTTCTATTTGACATCCTGGATTATCGTAATATCAACTCTGTAGGTAACAGTGCACACCGTGTGTGTGTGTGTGTGTGTGTGTGTGTGTGTGTGTGTCTGAGAGAAAGAAAGAGAGAGAGGGAGAGAGAGAATATTAAAAGGTTTTGTAAGCAAACACATTTGGAGAAATCCATCTTGTTTTATCTGAATTACTGTTGAGAATCCATTTATAATAGCTCCCCGTGCTGCCTAGTTGGTTGTCTACTTGAAATTCAGAAGAGGTGCTTTGCTTTGGATGGTTTAACTTTTTCTTCTTCTTCTTTTGGTAGAAGAAATAAAAGTTATATGGACTACCAGGCAAACTTCAGTATCAAATATATTTCCATTCACAGTGATGGACTACAACTGTATGAAAATAAGCATTGTTCTCTCTTTTTCATTATATGATTGTAGGGCGCTGGTGGCAAACACTTTGGAAAGTAAATACAGCCTTGCAAAGAAATAGTTTTGGCAGGATTTTTAACTCCCAATTATTCTTATGCTCAGCCTCTCCCCTGAAGACACACCGGAAGCTGATGAGAAGGTCTCCTATGCAGCTGCACGTTCCCTGGGATCCTCCCTGGTAGATTACTATTAATACATTTCCTTTTTCTCTTTCCCTCACCACCTAACTGCTTCACTCTGAAGCCCCAATTGTAACTCACCTTTGACCTGGAATGAGGAAAAAGAACCATTAAGCGTTCTTTATTTTTGACATTACAAGTGCTGTAATGCCCCTTGGTTATTATCCAATCATGTAATAGAACCTTCAGCATTTGGTGTTCTTTCTTCATTTAAAGGATCCTAACGCTGGACAGTTTGACAGTTCTGATCCTGGGGCTGCTCTGTTTAACTGTATGTAGGGCCATCTGGTCTCCAGCTCCCTTTTCTCATGGATGGCAATCAATGGGGCTGCTTTATAGGCTTTGAAGTCTACACAGGATATTGATAGTGAGGAGTCTGATTCTACCTGCACCCCCCGGCCCCCAAAGAAGGAGCTGGCCTGCATCTTTCACAGTTGGCAGCCACACACAAGGACCCAGCTGCCTTGAGTGGGCCATTTGTCTTTCCTCTTCCCAGGACATGCCAATGTTGTCACCATTTTGTTTGCTGTGCTCTTTCTCCTCCAGCAGGACTAGACACCTATGAGCATGTCAGGTTCCCGCCATTCCACCCAGTTCTAGAATTGCAGACTCTAAAGATTAGAATCAACCTCAAGGATCATCTAATCTCTTCCTACTCAAAGTATGGTCCTTGGACAGCTAGCATCGGGATAACCTGGTAGCTTCTAGAGACTCTGACTCCCAGGACACTTCCAGACCCAATCAATTAGTACCTGCTTTTTCTCAAGATCTCTGGGTGATTCATAAGCACATTGCAGTTTGAGAAGCACTGACCTAATTCAGTGTGCCTCCTGATTTAAGAATTTTGTTCAGTTCTTGGCAGTGCAAAGAAATGACCTGGAGCTTAAAAAATTCTGGTTTCATATTAATATTTTTCTGGGGAATAACCTAAGCATCAGTTCCTCATGTGCTTCCATGTGCACCTGGACTTGAGAACCGCAGTGGCTTTAAAACAGGGGCTCTTAAAGTCTGGTCATGGGACCAGACCATGGCAACATCTGCATCACTTGATACAGTGCACATTCTCAGACCATACCCTAGACTTTCTAAATCAGAAACTCTAGAATTGGGACTCAGCTACCTGTGTTTTAACAGGTCCTCCAGGTTGTTTTGGTACAAATTCCATAACCACAGAAGAATAAGAATGTCCCAACCCTCATCCCAGAAAAATGGGCCTAGACTTGTACTGTCCTAAATTAAATTCATTTAAATTGAATAAATTAAAAATTTAGTTCCTCAGTTGAAGTAGTTACATTTTAAACTTGATAGCCACATGTAGCTAGCAGCTATGTATGATGTAAAACATTTCCATCATCATAGAAAATTCTACTGGACAGTGCTGATCTAGACTTTGGATTAGAAGGAGACATATGTTAATAATAATAATAACAATTAAAAAACAAGAGTGGAAAAAATAATCAATCCCAAATATTAAGTAGTTAGTATGTGCCAAGTATTGAGCTAAGATATCAGGCAACCTCTCTTTTCCCCTTACAGATATCCAAGTTATTATTTAATTGTTGTCATTGAATCTATGAAGGATTTTAGTGCGGTTGAGGAGCAAAGAAGAGTAGGAAGAAGAGAAGCAAGAGAAACCATTGTTTTCTCCATCAATAAAAGACTTCTTTTGAGGCATGTAGTTGGCTTTAAAGCAAGAGAATCATTGAAGGAATTCAAGGAAAATGTCAAACCGTGAGGGAAATAAACCAGCAAAATATCTCTTCTAGAGCTTTTCCCTCTCCCAAAGCAGAATGTGCTATGGAGTGCTCGAATTCAAGAGCAATTACACCGTCCGTCCCTTTGAAATTTCTTGGATAAACCTTTTTGTAACTTTGCATCTAGGATTGAATCCTTCCTCAGCCAATCTCCTGTAATAGATGGATTATTGGCCCCATCCACCTGTGACTACAGAATAAACTGCCCTTCCTTTTGTGCTCAGTGTTGTGTTGCACAAGCCCACATGTATTAACTCCCCTCCCCTTGCCCCCACCTCCTTCAGTTGGCTCCCGTGTTACTGCCTCGCTGTGCCATATGGTGAAGCCACTCTACCTCCTCTTGTTGCTAAGGCTGCCCTAGCTTCTGGCCAGCAGCCGGTCAGTCACCTCTCTGAGATCTGAGAAGGTTATAGAGGCAACCAACAACATGGCAGCTTCTTCTCCCATGGAACTTATGCTGTACTGATGACTCAAAGTCAGAGTTCCCTAGGCACAGCCGCTGTCTTTTGTGGACTCTGGGAAGGCATAGCTGCTGCTTTCTGGAATGTTCCACATCACTTCTGAGACTTGATCAAACATTTACAAGCACTTTACTAAAACCCTGGGAGTGGATGAAAAGTGTTGTACCACTCTGGAAGCCACGACTATTACTAGGAGTGATCCACTCACGCTTCTGCTGGGACACAGCTTTACCAAACCCTCCGATTATCATTACTAATTGGGGTGCTTAACATCTCACTTTGAAGCATAGAAGCTTCTCCAGGAACAAAAGGTTAATTCAAAGGTTTCACCAAAGTAGCCCCTTCCATTATAAACAGGGAGGTCTATCTGAAAGGCACAGTCCCATCTCCAGTTAGCAGACACAAACTGCTAGCAAGCCCCCAGGGTGCAGTTCTCTAGCCTTCAAAATTGAAGATTTGGCCTTGATTACACTAACCTTTTATCTCTGATCCACCGTTCCCCCCACCGTTTTGTTTCCCCTCCTCACAGTGAGAAGTGAACAAGAGTCCCCAGAGTGTGGGGGCAAGGCATCTACTAGGCTATCAACAGAAACTTTAACTGGTTTTTCTAACTGTTGCTTTTACTTGTGAATATGAGTCAAGTCCCCACTGTTCAATGTGCCCATGTCCTGGTGCTTAGTACTGTTACTCATAGAGGTTTCAAGCTGACAGGAGTTCTTCTAGACTAACAGATTTTCAAATGTATTTTAATGGCAAAATCTCTCTTCAAACAAAATGTTACACAGAAGTCGATATATGAGGCACAATAAAGTAATGCTTCTCTACATAATAAATGCCACTTTACTGTTAAGTGTTTTGCACGTATGATCTCATTCCTTCCTCACAACAGTATGAGAAGGTTGAAACAGGAGGATGGATGGGATCCCCCCACCCTTCCTCTCCCCTGGACAGGCTCTTGAACTCTGTTTGCTATCATTGATCCGAGCCAGCCTCTCATACTAAAAATGGGAAAATCCAAGGCCAAGGGAGGTTAAACAACTTTCAGAAGATAAGTTTCTGATAAGCCTAAAACTGAGACTCAGGCCTTTTAGTTATCCATCTTGCTTTCATTTGGTTACCCCACATGCTTTTAATAGAGTGGTTATTCAAGTCTTCAATTAGAAGCTCTCATGAATGAAAGCTCATGAGTAGTTCCTTAACTATGAAACTGGAAAATTACAGACAACATTGCCCCAAATCTAGCTACTTAGTGCTAACTTTCATTTCTTTCTTCACCGCATAACACAGGAGCCAGAGACTCTTTTAAGGGTTAGAGAAGAATCTTTTTAGGGTTAGAGAAGAATGAGTAGATGATCTTGTTTGTAGTTTTATGTAACGATCAAAATTTTTGACCAATAATATTGCCTTGAGATACAAACAGACTTTGGGAACCCTTTAAATCTCACCAGACGTTTTCACCTATTGATGAAATGTTGTTTTCTTATATACACTAAATCTTATACCTTATGGAAAACATTCTATGTGCACTCACTATGTTAAGTGTTTTGCATGTAATTACCTCATTTGTTCCTTACCACAGCAAACCGAGAAAGTGGCATTTCTGTTCCCATATTACTAGTGAGATAACAGACGTTCAAAGAGACATTCATGATCAAAGGCATGTGGCCAGAAAGTGAGATAGATCTAGATTGTCTGGCTCCAGAGGCTTGGCTCTTGCCAACTTTGTTATGCTGAAAAATTGGGATGCACAGTTTCTAAGATGTTATTTATATGGTCACCATTTCAAGGGAGGACAAAGCCAAAAGGGAGTTTTCTCACCTCCCCTGTCTTTCCCAGTGCCATCAGTTCTGGCCAGATTGTCTACACTGCTTCAGCCAAGAACTGCAATCTCCACCATCGCAATTTTCTGAGGCCTGGATTTGAAGTTCTGAGTTTAAATGGGGGATGGTGAGAATACTCTGTCCTCTGATGGTATGTCAAGTTGAGCCTCTTTTTCACAGAGATTCACCAACAGGTTCAGAAACAGAAACACCAAAGACATGAGTAGGGAACAGTGTATAGAGGTGGAAAACTGTAGAGAATCACTGGTTATAACAAAGCTACAGACAGGTGTTCAACTAATGTCATGGCAACAGGTAGGGAAGAGACCTGATAACTGTAAGAATTCCTGGAGTATATTTTGATATGGAGATAGATAAAATTACCCTGCCCTTGATCCCACACCCCTTAAAGGTTTTAACAGTTTCCCCGTTCCCCTTTAGTACGAAATACCCGGAAAGCATCATCTATGGTCACTGTCCATAATTCTTTTCCTTCTAATCTCTTTTGAGCACACTTTAATCAGGTTTTTGTCATCCATGGCAGCTCTTGTCAAAGTCACCAATGACTTCACATCACTAATGCAGATGTCTGTTCCCAGTCCTCGACTCCCTTAGGCTGATCATTCCCTCCTTGGGACTCTCTTCACCTGGCTTTCAGGATCTCATTCCCTCCTGATTTTCTTCCTACTTTTCGTTTGCTCATTTACCGATTCCTCTTCATTTCTTCAGCCTCCAAACAGATTGATTCCTAGGAATCAATCCTTTAACCTTTTCTCTATCTACACTAACTCTAGTTAATCTCAAGAAATCTACCATATACTGATAATTCCCAAATGGGTAACTCTAGATGAGAATTTTCCTCTGAACTATTAATAGAAACTTTTATACCCAAGTATCCATTTTTCATTTCTACTTGGGTATCTAATAGGGATATTGAGCTTATCATACACAAAAAAAATTACCCTGTGACCATGCCACTCAAACTATAGCTCATATAAGCTTCCTCATCTGAAAAAATGGCAACTTCATTCTTCCAGTTTCTCAGGGGGAAAAAGGAGAGGAAAAAAAGAAACCACTTGATATTAATAACATCTTTACTTCCTGTCATTCTGTCATAGATCACAGTCAGTCCATCAGGAAATTCTGAAGGTTTTACCTTCAAGATAAAGTTGAAATCTGTTGACAGTGGTCCCTCAGTATATATGGGGATTGTTTCCAGGACCCCCTCAGATACCTAAATCCATGCATACTGAAGTCCTCCACAGTCAACCCTGTGGACTCTTTAATACAAAAAATTCATCCTCTATATAGCAAGTTTTGACTGCAGTTGCATCAAGATCACAATTGAGAATTGCCCCCTGGAGCCTAGTCAAGCTACAGAATCATAAGAAATAATAATAAATTTTGTTTCAAGCCAATAGATTTTATGTTGTTTCTTGTGCAGCAATAGATATCTGGAACAGAAATCAATATAAGTTGCATCTGTCTTTTGCTCCCACACACAGAGTCTTCCTTCCTCTGTTTCATTTTCCTCCATAGCTCTATTATTATCATCTGGTCACTGTGTATTAAATCTATTTGCTATCATCTCTCTCCCTCACTGGAAGAGCTAAAGAAAGGCAGGGACTTTGTTTTATTCACTACTCTATCTTTAGTGCTATGAGCAGTGTCTATCATGAGATAGGCACTCAATAAACATGTATTGAATGAATGAATATATTGAATTTATCTTCTCAGTTTGTTTTTCCAAAACATAACAAGCCCCCCAAAATAAACGGATGAAATTATTTAAAATACTCTCATGACTATGGACTTCCCGCTTATGAACACAGTATCTGGTATGGCTGCCAATGCCTCAGTCTTCACCTTCCCATTGGAGCAAACCTTCTAACAGCCTTAACACACTGACTCCAAGGGAAAGGTAATAGAAGGAAAACAAGGCCAGACAGGGTGGTTCACGTCTGTAATCCTAGCACTTTGGGAGGCTGAGACTGGATGATCACCTGAAGCCAAGAGATTGAGATTGGCGTGAGCAAGAGCAAGACCCCATCTCTACTAAAAACATTAATAGAAAAATTAGCCAGGTGTGGTGATGCACACCTGTAGTCCCAGACACTCAGGAGGCTGAGGCAGGAGGATTGCTTAAGCCCAGGAGTTGGAGGTTGCAGGGAGCTATGATGAGGCCACTGCACTCTACCAAGGGTGACAGAGCAAGGCCCTATCTCCAAGAAAAAAAAAAAAAAAAGAGAGAGAGAGAGAAAGAAAAGAAAACAAGTCAGGAAAGAACTCCAAAATAACCCAAATGGAGATGGTTATCAGACTCAAAGCAAACTGATAAGAATTTCTTGTCAAGTGACCTGAACAGTGCCTACCTCTCCTGCACTAACTTCTGGAAGGACTTAATAATTCTTCTTCATTCCATAATACCTGCTCCCACTCAGGCACCATGAGTGCAGAGTTGAATGTATTCCCTACTTTCACTGCAGAGAGAATGAAGAAAGAGAGACAGTAAAGAGAGTAATGAAAACACTTGGGTTGAAAATCAAACATTGATATAGAATGTTTAAGATGTTTTAAAAGTTTGCAAACAGTACGTTTTTTGTTAAAATATAGTTCAAGTTATATTTTCTCATTGTAGCCACAATGAAGTTAGCTTTGTTTACCTTTTTTTTTTTTCTGTCAATACTTCTGAAGAAAGGAGGAACCAACTGCTTTTGCATCTTTAAGTGGAACAGACTCTTGGTCCATTGGTGATACAGACCCAGAATAATATGACTTCACTGGCATGGCCTAGAGATACACCCATGAAAACTCTTGAAGAGGTATAATGATAGTGCTAGCACACAAAATAACTCCAGACTTCAGCATTCCTCAGATTCATGAGTAATATCTCTATGATCCTAATCTTTCACTGGTTAAAAATGATATGGCTTACCAGTAATGCCAACTGCCTCCCAATTTCTGTTCTCCAGAACAGGATATATCAGCATGAAACAACTCATGCACAGCTGCCAAGAAATGCATCTCCACTCCTTACCAAGTCTTACCCACAGCTCCACACGCATAGCTTTTCCACATCAATTATACCCTGAGCTAGAGAACAGCCAGTGATTGAACAGGTGTTTTTACCTCTTCCTAGGACCAAGAAGGTTGAATGAATCACAGACTTTTGTACTTCTATCTCTCAGGTTACAACGGTGATTAGTGGACCAAACAAATCACCCATGAAATGGAAATGAATGCAGTTTGAAGTTTTCTCTCCCTCCATCCTGGAATGGAAACAGGCGATGGCTCGTCCACACCAGGCAAGACCTGCTCTGACTGCGTGTTAAAAATGTTCAACTCCTCGGCAGCTTGGATGGTCCGGATTAGTGGAGCATGCTCAAAGGGATCTGCCTGTGGTCTAGGGGCAGCCACGAACTGAGCTCTGGAGTCTCACAGGGAAATTTATGACATGCGTGGCAATGCCCAGATGAGCTCTTAACAAGCACTTGCAAATGCAGGATAAATGGGATGCTGGAGCCACATTCTGGTGACACACACCACCTTAACCTCTGTAGCATTTGCTCTAAAGTTAGTTTTCCATATAGGGGTGCATCATGGAGCCCACCATTAATGCATTTTCCTTTTTTTTATGATCCTTAATCCATGAAGAGAGAGAGAGAATGAGAATGAAACAGAGGGGCTGTCTAGGGACGCAGCAGGGGCATTTTTACTGCTTAAACTTGGAAGGTGATGATTATTTTTAATTTAACTTTGTGTGGCTCTCGACTCACCTGGTGCTGCCTTCCCTGCGGGTGTGAATGAGAGGGCTGGAGGGCTTCTCTCCTCCTGGTACTGCTGCCCCACCAGCTGGAGCTTCCTGCTTGCTCTCAACCCTCATGGGTTAACTTCATAAAAACGGCAGCTCTTTATTCCAGCCTGAGATTTCCCATCATACTTTAGGACCAGCGAACCGTCCCTTCTTTGATGGCACCTTTTGGCTCCACAATAGAAGCCAATTTGTTAGACTTCTTTACAGGTCAGGGGCTGCGTGAAGATGTGGAGGGCACAGCAGTGGGCACTGGAAAATGAAGTTGTATTCGCTTGGCAAATTACACGTCTGCTGCGCTTTATGGGCCCTGGTTTCCTTCCCTCTCCGTTCCCTTCCCTCTTTCTGCTCTCTCCCCATTCCCCTGCCTTTTCTTTAAACCGAGGAAGCGTGTATGTGAGATATCGTCACATATCCAGTTAATGTAGGTTAATAGATTGATTCCAGTGACACGGATCATAATGAACAGTAAATTGTTTTATCTCTTAAGTCTTATTTGGTCAGCCAGGAAAACATATGAGGTAATATGGCTTGGACTAAATGGACCGTATAATAGATCTCCTTCTAAAGAATCAGGACAGGGTGACAGCGCCTCTTATGATTAATGAAAATAATAATGGTCCTGAAATTGAAATTTTTCTAATTTTTTTTTCCCTTCTCCTCTCTTGGCTGCCACCAAAAACTTCAGCCAGGAGATGATTTGTGTACAATAACGGGCTCTGACTTCGTCCTCGGCTGAGAATACACATTTAGGGAGTGGGGGGAGGGGAGAAGGAGGCAAAGAAATGAATTGGTTTATAGAATTCAAAACATGCCACACAGAGGGCCAGGAGACCCTTCATGCCAATTTCTTTTCGTTACAGTTCTGATGTAAAGACTTTATACATAGCATGAGAATTCAGGTAAATATCTTTGGCATTAGGTATGTTATAGGTCAGTCGAATTATTCACCTGAATTGAAGTCTATACTGTCTTTAGATTTATTTTTAAACCATGCCATCCCCTCAACCACCTCCACTTTAATTTGGGCAAAGGAGTTTTGCTTTTTTCCATATCTCTACTTCAAGGCTTGTGTCTTCTCACTGGTTACCAGAAAAAGCAAATGCATGTCTCAGTTTCTCACAGAGTAGTACTTTCAAACTCTTTGGGAAGAAAAGGAAAGGAGGGAAATTTTGATTAATTTTTAATGAACAGACACAAAGACACTACCACATCTGAAGAGAAAAAGTAGCACCAAGTTATCATGATCCGTTCTGGACCAGGAGGCTTGCTCTAATTGCAGATAATGGCTGGGAATGGAATCACAATGTCAGTAGAGAAGGATCCAATCCTTGGGGATATGGTGAGAGGAAGAAATAAGGAGATCCAACAAAAGGGGAAAGGCCTTCAGCCTTCACTTGAGTAAGGACTATTACCTTTGAGCCGTTTCTTCCACACAGCAGATCACATGTCATTGGGACAGCAGCCTGAAAAACATGTTGGAGCTGCTCATCGTAGAAGTGTACAGCTGCAGTCCCCAACATTTTTGGCACCAGGGACTGGTTTCATGGAAGACAATTTTTCCATGGATGGGGGTAGGGTGAGAGGATGGTTTCAGGATGATTTGAGCACATTACAGTTATTGTGCATTTTATTCCTATTATTATTACATTGTCACTTGCCACTCACAGCTAGGGTTTTGATGAGTCTGCAAGCGATTGATTTATTATGGTGTCTGTGCAGTCAAACCTCTCTGCTAATGATGATCTGTATTTGTAGCTACTCCCCAGTGCTAGCATCACTGCCTCAGCTCCACCTCAGATTATCAGGCCTGGGTTCTC
Source organism: Avahi laniger (assembly GCA_963575035.1). NCBI lineage: Eukaryota > Metazoa > Chordata > Mammalia > Primates > Indriidae > Avahi > Avahi laniger. The sequence continues at coordinate 4,140 of CAUYSK010007510.1, read as the reverse complement.
ATAAGGAGCGTGCAACCTAGATCCTTCGCATGTGCAGTTTACAGTAGGGTTCCTGCTCCTGTGACAATCTAATGGCGCTGCTGATCTGACAGGAGGTGGAGCTCAGGTGGTAATGCCAGCAATGGGGAGCAGCTGTTGAAGTATCTTACTGATGAAGCTTCGCTTGTTCACCCTGTGCTCACTTCCTGCTGTGCAGCCTGGTTTCTAACACTCCACAGATCAGATTCAGTCTGCAGCGCAGGGGTTGGGGACCACAGGTGTACAGAACTGAGACAGTCCATCTTTTTCTCTGATTCTGTACAAATTCTGTTCAAATTGATTTCCCAAAAATTTGTCTTGCATAGTCTTAACCAGTTGCTTCTGCATATTCCTCATGGCAATACAATCTTTTCTATTGGGTTTTGCCAAAGCAAAATAGACAATTGTGAAATCAGGCAGCACCAATGGGTCATCTTTGATTACAACCAAATCTTTGGGCAAACATTGCTTTGGCAAAACGTTTGCTTACCTATGTAGAAAACTATTAAGAGAGTGACATTAATCCAATATAGACAATTACTTTGTGTCCCTTTGAAATCAAATGTTCTCCATCGTACTCTCCAAATTATTTCATTAGAATTTTTACTCTTCAGTCAGTTATCATCGCAAGATGTAAAACCAAAGTCTGCATTCACTTATAAATAAAAATATTAACAAAATATTTAAATCTATAAATACTGAAAAGGAAAATATGTTTTCAATATATTGATAGTATTTTAAAAACAAATTGTAAGACATATATGACATAATTCTGTTTATGTTTATAAGTTTATATATAATTATATATGTATACATAATTTTATATCTATAGCTATGTACATATATAAATTATTTATATATATTCTTCTGTTTGTCACATTTTCAAGAAATGAGAGACTAAAAATTAAAATTATGACACCTTCAAAGAGATGAAATATTGAAAGTTGAAACAAGTGAGAAATTGTAGATTTCGGGGGGTAAGTTTTGACATGTCACAATAAACAATAATTATCTTTGAAATAAAACAGAAAATTATCTGCATCTTGTCTTTCATTGCTCTAGAAAAGTGAACAATAAATTTAAAAGGACCTTTTGGACAGTGTTTGTAAAGTGCTTACTTTTTCAGACCCATTTGGCAAATAACCCATTTCTTGATATTTAAAAATTGTCAAGTAATAATAAGTATTTCTTTAAAATGATAATAAGGACACACTGTGTTACAAAATAAGTTTGATCTAAACCTAAGGAACGAAATGGTCTGTCAAGAATTCTATTGTGCTGTTTTTATGTTCACGGTTATACTTTTTTTATTTTGTCTCCTGTAAATATATTTGAGATTTTTATTCTTAACCTTTCTTTTGACAAAACAAGTATTTTTTAAAAATTTTATCATTATGTAAATGAAGTTTATACTACTTAAAGTTTGAAAAACCCAAATTACACTTAGAAGACAAAATACACTTATCAGGAAGGAACTCTTGGACCTAAAATGAATGCTATGTATATTCTGTAGATTTTTTGAAATTAGAACTAACTCATATTAGTCTAAAATGCTTAGTGTACATCCTCCTTGAACCACAATAAGAGTTAATCTATTTGAGAAATCAAGTTGTAGCCTGGAAATTAGGAAGAAGTTTTAGGTTAAAAGATCTAAAATCTTCAAACTGAGATTAAATGTCATAAATGCTTCCAATTTCACATAGAGATCATAGAATTGTTTATGACCCATGATGTTGGATTACAGTGAACATCTTGGAACCCATCTCACCGAAGAAGTTATTGTGCAACACAGTAAAAAATGTCATTAAGCTCCGTAACATCCAAGTAAGTTATTTGAGGGACAGAATCTAGCAATAGAAATCTTTCTAACTTAAGTTTTTCAATCATTAATTTGGTGAATTTCAAGAAATCCAGAGGATTGATTTTTGAGGGAGTGATGAACAATTGATAGATACCTTGGTTTGCCTAAATTGAATGAAAACCTCAAACAATTTGACTTTTGCTGTGTCTCTGCTCTCAAATTTGAAAATATTTAATAACATTTTTAAAATTTTGGCATTCCTCATATAGCAGTCCAATATTTATTTTGAATCACCCAAAGTGCATAGGAAAAATAGGAATGAGATTTTATTTATAATAGCATACGTTTGCAAACATCCAGACAATCTGATTAACTATATCACACACACACATGTGTATATATATATTTATTTATATATGTACTGTGCAGTGACAAATATTACAAAAGAAATAAAAGTATACATACACTAATTCCAATTTTGTAAAAAAAAAAAAACACACATATAATGAGAACTAGGAAAAAGAGTGATCATCCCCAGCAATTAGGATTATGATACCGTTTTTTTCTTTTTAAATACATTTCTGCATCCTACAAAATTTTGCATGGACATATTATTTTTATAATTGAAAAACAATAACAGCACATTGTTCCTGTGTGTTAGGCACTATTATCAATACTTTGCATAAACTAAGTCATTTAATCTTCATAACCACTCTTTGATATAAGTTTTACTTTTACATCATTTTAGAAATGAGGAAATCATACAAGTGAAGTAATTTGCTCAAGGTCATGTAGCTGATATATGATGGAGCCAAGATTTGAACCCAACTTGCCTGGCTCCAAAACATGAACTTTTAGTCCACTTTCTAAATAAAGTAGATTGCCCAAACAGCATAATTGTGATAATACAGTTCCTTAAACTAAATGTTATTACCCAGGAGGATAACATTAGCTCAGGCAAATCCAAGTATAAGATATCTAACTGTGAATAAAAACAAGCACATTAACATGTTTCTGATGTCAAGGTTCAGAGTTGTTTAATTTTATATAATTTAATTTTCTTTATTCTAATTGTGGACTTCGCTAACAAGTTTATGATAGGCAATTTTGACCTTCTGTTTTCATGCTCAAAGAGGGCATACTATTAAAGACTGGGCTCTTGCAGCTGTTGTCTATTGTGTTATCAAATACAGTGGTAGTCTTCCGGTTAATAGATCAATGTGGATAGACTAAATATTCCAAATGCCCAAAGGAAACAATTGCTTACCTAATATCATCAAATTAATTATGTAGTTGTTGAATCTCTACTTCAGCTTGAAATGTGTATGGTCATTAAAGGAAAAAAACTACCTGCTTTAAATATGTTTGCTCTTATGAAAAAAGCTTACTTCAAAGAATAAAAGTTCCAGCTATTTAAGAAAGTTAACTGCATAAGACTATTGACCCCCAGTTTTCTCTTGACAGGGTCCCTTGCAACTCTCAAATTCTAAATTTAAATATTCCCCATCCATTCAAAAAAAAAAAAAATGTTCCACCATCTAGGGTTCTAAGCAAAGAGAACAGGAAAAAGTTACAAAAATTGCTGTCACCTCCTACAGAGCCCAGGCTATGCTCTTGTTTCTTTGCCATACCCAGTGGCCCCTCCTCCCCCTGCCGCACCTCCTGAGCCCTAAGTGCTTTAGGGTAATTATTGATATTAATATCAAGGAATGCTCTTAGACTCATTCTTCCTTTCTGACTACCTACCCAGAGGATGCAAAAGACCAAGAAACTCAGCTGGTTCTTTTGTGTTTCTTTCACTCCTCGCTGCTCAGTTCTTTCCACCCTCGGCTATTCCACCCACTTCTACTCTACCTAATCTCATTTCTCCTCTATTTTCTTCCAGATTTTTCCCATTTAAACCTCTATCCCATTTTCTTTCCTTCTGGGGAGAAAAATACTTTTATAAAATAAGCTAATCATGCATGACTAACTTAAATGTAGTCCTCATTGTATCGGGAAAAAAAGAAAGCCAGAAATTTTATAATTAAGCTAATCATAAGGAAAAACAGGGTCAGCAAGTACAAGCACTTATAAGTTTTCCCCATATAGGATCCACGGTGCTGCAGAGACAAACACGCACATTCTCTCACAGAAAGCAGCTAGAGTTGCCCCACCTTACAGGATAGCACAACTTTTGGGAGTAAAAAGGCAGTCAACGTGTGTGTTCAAACAGCCTTAAGAAAGCAGAATTCTCTGCATTATAAGTTTTCCCCATATAGGATCCATGGTGCTGCAGAGACAAACGCGCACATTCTCTCACAGAAAGCAGCTACTGTTGC
>CAUYSK010007508.1:0-58021 GCA_963575035.1 Avahi laniger | reverse complement strand
AAGTCCCTAACCACCTCTGCCATCTTTGAAAAGCCTGTCTACCAGATTTCTCTTTCGTTCTTCTCCCGTCAACCACTTATTTATTATTTCAGATTCAAGAAACTCGATCTTTAGAACATACTCCAGGAAGGCCTTGGAATCCATGTGGGCTTGCCTTTTAGATGCAAGGAAGTCAATTTGCATCACGGCTCCCAAACTACCAAGTTCTGCATTTTTCACCTCACTTTCCAGAAGAGAGTAAATTTGATCCCTAAACCCTTACTTGGGAGTGAATTTCCTCTTCTTTCCTGAAGCCCCTATTTTTTTTGTCTTTAAGGAGCTTTTAAATAAATGCATAACCCTGAGGAAGTGACATCCAAAACAAACGTGCTAAGTGCGATTTCCCAGGAATGAAAAGGTCTTGATCACCAGGCAAACTGGGGCAACACAGACTGCTTCTCCACCTGGAAAGCCTGGTAAGAAAGCCTTATTCTGTCTGCATTTTATTTTCCCTACCTATAAAGTGGGACTAAAAAACATGCTCATAATTATGGTAGATAAATGTGAAAATACACGCAGAACACTTAATATGGTACCTGGCACAAAGTGGTACTTGGTGAATGTTTCATTCTCTTTTCTTCCTCTTCCCAACCACCCTCAAGGCCAACTGAGTGTAGTTCAAAATAGAAAATGTACAAATAATTTTAGCACAACTGACAAAGGGAAGACTTTATGTCTGATCAAAAACTATGGAACCACACTGGTGTTACATGTTAGTCACCTTCTTCTGAATATATTCTGGTGATGATTGCCATCATTGCTGTCCCCAATTAGACCAATTTCTCTGATTTTATCAAAGAAAAAACATACATTCATTTAAAAATATTATAGATGAACACCTGTTCCGAAGAGATCTATTTCAAGCACTTCTGAACAGCAGCTGTATTATTTCCAAGAAAACTAGAGATTGGCTTAATTTTGCTTCCCTATTTGGATGCTTATGAGAAATGACAGAAAACTTTGCTACAACCAAAGTTGAATTCTCTCAGGATATTTTCATTTTCTCTATTTATTGAGCAAAATCTGGTTTAAGTCAGAGAACTACCTGTAAACGGGAAGCACTTCGGGTCAGGATGTTATAAACTGTCAAAAAAGGAACTTTCTAATGTGATTACAAGTTTCCCCTCTCTGGCTGTATTACATCTGATAATTGAACTGTCACCTATGTTTTATTTATTATGATAATGGATGCAGTTGGTAAATGTACACAAAGTGTACAAAGTAAGGTTTGGGCTTCTTGGGAAGACAATTTGGTATCTGTGGATTTGAGCATTTGGGAAGTGTCAGTCAAAATCTGAGACCTGTTCGTTCAAGCAGACAGCTGGAATTTGACAGGAATGATAACCCATTAACCATTTCTGTAGGAAATAAATCATTTATTTACCTCCAGATATTTTTTAAGTTAATAAAACATTTTAAAATGTATTCAAAACTTATTTATCTCCTTTCTCCTACTCCTCCTCTTTCCCCCTTCCTCTTCCTCTTTCCTTTTCCTCTTTGCTCTAAAGCGTACGGAGAAGACTATGTGCTAAATGCCCATAGAGCTTGGCTCTCATCCTTAGTTGTAGAATCCAGATTTTATTTGGGGATGTAATGTACCCATCTCAAGTATTTCTTTTTCTTGTTGTCCTGGCCAATGAAATGTTAACAAGGGTGTTATGTGGGCTTTTCTGGGAATGCTGCTAAAAAGCAACAGACTCAACTGCTTCCTGGACTGTGAACAAAATGACAGAACTTATGGTAGTCACCTTGGACTATGAGTTGAACTTGAGGACAGAAGCCCCAGCCTGGAAGGTAGAACAGAGAGATGGAAAGAGCGGGAGCCGTGATGACTGTGGAACTTCCACAGTTTTGACTGCATACTCCACATTTCTTTTGTCTGGGAGAAAAATAAACTTTGCTTTATTTTTTTTTTCCTATTTATTTTATTTTTTCTGTAACATGGAACACATCAAATTCTAAGAGATACAAAACCATTTTTTGTTATTTCATGAAATACTGTACTATTACGCTGAGTGGTTTTTGACCCTCCAACCAACCAAACAACAAAAATCCACCACTAAACAAACATAAACAACAAGAAAACAAAACAAGAATTGTGGAGATAAGTTAAGTTTGTTCAAGAATTCGATCTCATGCGCACATGGCCAATGTGAATACCCACGGTCTACAGAAGCAAATTAAAGGCTGTACAATTGCCACAGAAGAGAAAGCTGGTTAAATTTGACTCAGTCCTTTCCAGCATCAATTAGCTGTGCAAAGATTCCTTTCTTGTGAAACATCTGTTAATATCTTATAGAACAGGGGTCTTATTTATTACTTGGAAACATTTTAGGAAATATCACTTCTGAGACTGCCCAGAATACTGGGAATAATGAAGCATTGGGCTACACTCAGGAATGAATATATTTATGTTTATTTTACATACACACACACAGAGAAAACAAAGTCCCATATTTTAAATTCTTTCCCAGTACCAAAGAAACTGAACCAATGGAAGAGGAATTAGATTATGGCTATTTTCTCCCATCCAAGTACTAACCAGGTCCAACCCTGCTTAGCTTCTGAGATCAGACAAGATTGAGGGCACTCAGGGTGGTATGGCCATAGACAGATTATGGCTATTTTCTAATGACTTTGTTTTTTTGACTTCCTTCACATTCACCATAGTTTTTTCTGTCATGGTTAGGAAGGCTAGTCGTTGCATTCATATTTAATTAAAGTATGGAGGTCAATTGAGATGAATCTTTTTCTCTTTCAAACTAATTTAAAGCTATCCACCTTGCTGATGTTTGACTTGAAAACTGTTGACTAAAGCAATTGCAAACTAATTCTCCTTGTAGTAAAGGTTGGCTTAAGGTTGTTGCAATCTGTAGGAATGCGATTGTTTACACTAAACAGACGTGTCTTCTGATCTGGCTGCATATTAATTCTCCCCCTTTCCTCAATAACAAAACCCTGGCTTTGTTTAGTTATGATGAGACCACAGGACAGATGATCTCACTCACAGCTTGGGGTAAATTCCAATTACTGTTGGTAATGGAACTCTTCGATTGTCGATTGCCTTTGATTGCTTTGAGTTGGGTAAGTGACACAAATGAGACCAACAGTCTTTTGGAGAGCATTCCAAGAATGGTTTTTCAGCTCTTGATAAGGAAACAACAAGAAGATGTACTTTTTGCCAATCCCCCTTTCCTCCAGGTATACTGAGTCTAGACCTAACAAGAACAACTTCTTCAGTCCTCCCACAATGATGAAGGAAGACAGTCTGGAGCAAAGGCAAAAACAATGAGGATGGTAGAGCAATGACAGAGAATAACCTGGTTCTTTGATGATTTTGTTCTTAATGATTGCAACTCACCTCGAGCCACTCTAGCTATAGACCTCTTGTTATGAGGCATGCATTTCCTTCTTTTTAGAAATAATTTGAGATGGCCGAAGGCATTATAACTGATACGTGTAAATGCAATTTATAATCTCATAAATTATAAGATTACTGAATTATAGTGCTTGTATTAGAGAGAGAGAAAGGAGACTTATGATAAAGAACTGGCTCCCATAATCACAGAGCCTGAGAAGACCCACGATCTACTATCTGCAAGCTGGAAACCCAGGAAAGCCAGAGGTATAATTCAATCTGAGTCTGAAAACCTGAGCACCAGTAGAGCTGATGGAATAACTCCAACTCTGAAAACCTGATGAGGTAAAATGTCCAAGCTCAAGTAGGCAGGCAGAAAAAGGGGTGAATTCCTCCTTTCTCTGTCTTGTTCTATTCAGGCCCTCAAAGGATTTGATGATGCCTAGTGACACTGGGGAAAGCAATCTACTTTACTGAGTCCACTAATTCAAATGCTAATCTCATCTGGAAACATTCCCACAGACATACCAGGAAATAGTATTTAATCTGGGCACCCCATAGCCAGTCCAGCTGACACAAAATTAACCATAAAAATGTTGAAAGAGGTCTTATGATTTAACTGAGAAAAAAATATTTTTTAAAAAATGGGTACAGGTTGATTTTATTTTTCCTTGGCACAGAACTACTTTATTAGCAAAGTTGCTATAGAGAAATGCAGGTAGCTGATGAGCCTCTAAAATACTAGAGACATTATTTCAGGTGCCTCAGCTTCTTCCAAAACATTCCAGAAGTACGTTTTAAACACAAACATCACTGGAAGAAGAAAAGAGATAGGGCTTAGAAAAAATTGGGGGATATGAATCCCAATCTCTAGTCGGGCAACAGGGAGAGTGTGTCTGGACTAAGCAAACTTACTGGTCTGTTCTTAAAAGCATTTTTTAAATGTTGATGAAAATTCCAAGTCATGGGAAAGTGCCCCACATTGATAAGTTCTCTCCTGTCTGACCCTATGTTCCACCTCTTCTCCAGTCCAACGCTCTGGAGATCCATTCCCACACATGTTGCCCTAGTTCCCACTAGTACATACTGGCCAGGTCCCCAACTCTTTCAGTGAATGAGCTACTACATGACAAAGCAGACACAGTGTTTCTGATTTTGGCCTATGCTGAGATCTGACCCTATCAATTGGCCTGGATGCAATGAGGGAGGGTGGGGCAGATCTGGAAAAGAACAGGTATCATCTTGTAAGGACCTCAGATAAGGTCTTTGCAAGGTGTCCAGACGTTGGTAAGCTGATCTCTAGCATGGGAGAGGGGAGTGCTCCTGCTAGCCTAGAGGTCTAGGTAATATGAGGTCTCACAGTGTCAGGCACAGCCACAGAAATCTACCAGATCTCAGCCTCCTGCACTTTCTTTATCAATACTCTGACTGTAGAAGAGGCGGCCTGCTAAGGGGCATATTTAGTATCCATTGCAGCTCTGCCACTCTTGCAATTGAACCCTAAGCTGTGTATTTACCATGGTGTAACCCAATGCTGTGAAAGATGACAGTCTCTTTAAATGCTGTCATGGAGGCCTCTGGCGTTCACAGTATGCCCTGAGTTGACAGCTGGCTTGTTTCAGCTTAGCATTTTTTTCTTCAAGGACTCCGAGAGAGATACGAAAAACTTGCCAATACACGAACCATATAATTTCTATTGCCTTCATCCTGTCCACGTGCTTGGAGGTACCAAATAACCCAATGCTTTTCCTTCTCTCTGTACTTCATCTTGATTCGTTTGGGATGACAGACTTAGTAACTGTGATGCTAAAACTTGTGCCAGAGGCCTTGTTACCCAACTTGTCAGTGCTGCCACCTCTGTGGTCAGCTGACTTCAGGGTTCCAAATTCAGAATTCAATCCCAGAGTCCTACTTCCTAGGGTCACTTCTGGCATCAGATTTGCATAGTCCGAGACAAGGAGATGCACAAGGGTAAGTTATTCTGGAGATAATCCTAGGAAGCAGGAGATTAAAAGAGGAGAAAAAAGAGCCAATATAAGTGATCGTTACGTAGGTTGCTGCTTTGAGCAATGGGGATTTGAAAAGGAATGTGTCTCTGAATTTTCCTCCTAAAGGATAGCTGGCTGGGGCAATAGTCCACTAGCATTTGTCTCATATTCTTCTAAGTTTCTCCAGGGCACATGAATCCCCTGTAATTATGAGCTGTGTTTGTCGTGGGCTAAGAGGTCTCCTGCAACTTGAGAGAAGGGGAGAGATACATAACACTCTTGAGGCCAAGTACTGTCAGGGCAAAGCGATAACTATAGATGAAATTTGAGGTCAGCAGAAGGAGTGTGACCTGGGGTATCAAGCCACTAGTCACAGCTGGTATCTACAGGTGACTGCCACTGATCAATAGATGTATAATACAGTAATGAATGGCCCATTAAATATTTTTGTGAAGTGTTGGGTTCTGAAGTTCAAAGCGCTCAATTTGAATATGCTAATAAAATATCTAAATAGAAAGCTCTCATTAATGCTGGAGAGGGAATCTAAGCTAGTTCCTTCCAGCCCTTTTATAAGAGCAGTAATCCACTCTTGAGGGCAGAGCCCTCATGACTTAATTATATTTCAAAAAAAACTCTGCCTCTTAATACCACCACAATAGGGATTAAGTTTCAACACGTTAATTTTGGGGGACAGTCAGACCATAGCATCTTCATTCCATTACTTTTGTAACTTCAGTCATTATTATCTCAACTTAGGAACACTGCAATATAATTTCTTTTTCAACTTTTTATTTTGATACACAGGAAGTTGCAAAATAGTGCTATCCTTTGTACTTTCACCCAGCTCCTCCCAATGCAATACAGCTTTAACTCCAATTTTTCAACCTGCACAGATAGAGCTATCGGATCAATCTTCCAAAAGCATAAATCTGATCATGTAACTCTTTACAAATATACAATTTCTTCACATCACCCATTGTCTTGCTTTCAAGACTCCTTCTCCACCAAGTCTATAGTTTTTAACTCTTTTCTGGTTTCATTCAGTCATCAAATATTTACTGGGAGCTTACTAGACACTTGAAATAGAGTGGTGAATTAGAGTGGCAATAAAGCTTGTCTGCTAGCAGGGAAGATAGACAATCAATAAACATACTAATCCATAGATATAGTGATAAGTCAGATAAATTCACCATAGTAACTAAAATGAATGGTATAAACAGGCCGATGCTATGTAAAATAACTAGGAGAGGTAGATTTTGATAAGGTAGTTGGAAGTCCCCCTGAAGAGGTAACCTAATGTTATATCTAAGGGATTTAAATGAACCTGCTGTGCGAAGTAAGAGGCACGGGGGAAACGATATTTAAGACAAAGAGAAAAACAAGTGAAAAGCTTGAGAGGTGAGTCTTTCTTTGAATAAGGAGTAGAAATGAAGCCAGTAAGTGAAGGCATGAAAAGAGTAATGAGGTTGGAGAGGTACATAAGAACAATATCATTTAGGACTTGTAGGCTGTGGTATGGAGATTTTATTCCAGCTGCACTGAGAATCCGAGGAGGGTTTTGAGCCAAGTGATGACATGATCTGGCTTATGCTTTGGAACACTGTCATTTAATAACACTCTTTAGAGGGATAAGAATATTCTCAAGACACAAGACATGGCTCTCGAGCCCTTGAATTTGGCAGTGAGACCGAATTATTTGAACTTAAAATTTTATGTTTAATTATAATTTATTTAAATCTAAATGTCGCAAGTAACTACCGTACTTGACAACACAGCTTTGGAAAGACTATTCTGGCTGCGATGTGAAGAATAAATTGAGGGCAGAGGTGGAGGGACAAAGCGGATACAACCATGTCAATGAGGAAACTGCTGAAGCAGTCTTGGCAAAAGATAATGGAGGCTTGGACCATGGCAGAAGTAGCATCAGAGCGAGGCAGACAGTTCGAAGACATTTTGTATGTAGCTAACAGGACTTGTTGATGGATTAGTGTGGGGAGGAGGGGATCAAAGGGATAATCCAAAGGTGGCTTCCCGTTTTTTGACTTGAGCAAATGAGTGGGAGGTGCCAATTATTAAAGATGGTAAGACTAAGGTAGAAAATATTTGGTGCAGGAAGAAATGTCTCTTTTGGAACATTTTATTAATAAGTTTGAGATGCTTCCTTTTATATTCTCAAGATGTCTATATGTTTCTACCTCTTACAAATTAGTTTTTCAATGATTTTGGTAAGTTAGACAACTCATTACCTCTATAGCACATTCTACATCTTTTTCCTATCTGTGCTTTATGTTTGAAACACCATCTCTCATTCTTATCTCATTCTAATCTGATTATATTCCAAGCAACACCTATAAACATTGCTTTATACTTTAGCCACGACCAACTGAAAAAATATATTTTACATCGTGACCAAGGCATAGACATGCATATACTTTAAACTAGAATTTTAGGAAGCAGTACTATGCTTACTGCCTGTGATGCCTTTGGACATTTTATTTTCTATTTAATTTGATTTAATTCTTTAAGATACTTCACATGTCTGATAAATTGATCTCCCCACCATTAATGGATCATGACCTACACTTGGAAATTCACTTCTTTAAGACTGATGTCAAATACAACCTTGCCTCACTCCTCCAAGATTCTCCCTGAAGAAGTACACGAAGGGAAGGGGAACCTGCAGTCTTGGGGCCACATGTAGAATTCTGGATCCTTGGGTGTGGCCTTTTGACTGAATCGAAATTTTACAGAACAAATCCTTTTAATAATGATATTCATTTACTTTCCCTATCCATCTGCTTCCCTGTAAGTTCTGTCATGGTAAATAAGATGATTATCTTCCATATTGCACAAAGTTGGTCTTCAAATGTGTGTGGAATTGAGTTGAATTGGAAGAAGGATTTCACAGCACTGAGTGGGGAAGAGCATTACCTCCACTCCCAGCTTCATTCTTGCAGAAAGCAGAGCTAACTAGTCAATATCCGATCAGTGCTCTGCATGATGGGACTCACATTTAACTACCAGTAGAAAGGACAACTTCTGCAATCTATAGAACCTCTGAATTTTAGGTCTATTAAAAAAAAAGCAATAAAGAATAACTGAAAAGGGTGTAATAGTTTTAACTCCTGACTAACGGTTTACTCTGTGATTACATTTTAGAATGCTGGTGCGGCCCAGTGATTCATTGGAGAACGCTGTGTCCCAATGCCTGGCCATTCCCCCAGTGGCCCTTCATTCTTAAAGTCTCTGCATTCCAAGAGTAAAGTCTTTTTGTGTATTTGTTGGCAGAAAAGGAAAATTTCAGGGTACACAGAGTGCCCAGAAGAAAATCTCTAAAGAGGCTATTGTGAAGCCCTTAGACTTACATAAGTGATTAAGCTGAGCTTATCTAAATGCAGAGGTTTGGTGGAGGCGGGGTGGGGAGGGGGGACTCTCAGGGGGTAGCCCTGGAGCCTCCATAACTGGGAATAAGTTTAAAGGATTCACCAATGTCACAGAGAGTAGTACCTGCCCAAACACTGCTCCTCTGAGGAGGGTGAATTCTGGAAGGAGGTGTCTGCTTAGTGGCCTGTGAATACTGAACACTGAGCCCTGCAGCCTCGGGCAGGAGCCCAGTGGAAAAAACCTTCCAGTATTGTTGCTGGCATTGGCAGGCCCACATGGACTCAACTAGGGATCCCAACAGTGGCAACCAGAACCTGTCCTATTTCTTGGGATGTTTTAAAATATGGTGCAGGTCCTAGAAATAGTAAAGGAGCTATTGAGAATTCCACCAACCATGGTGTCTGCAAACTTCAGCAAATATTTAAAAAATTGACATCACCTGTAATGGAAGTGCCATGGAGCAATCCTTTTCTGTTACACAATAGTTTTAAAGGGGATTAAACCAACCAAAATATTCTAAGTGCTCTAGAGGTATCTGCTCAATACATTCATTTTCATTTCATAATCAAGTAAAGCAGGCCAAATAAACTCCTCTCTCGTCAATGTTAAGCTCCTTTTCCTTTGATATGTTGGAAAACCAATACTGCCAGGTGGAATACAGTGCATGTGGACTCATGAGGTATTAGTGTGCTTTCCTGCTAAGAAATTCTTATAATGTGAATTCTAGCAGTTGAGGTGAATGTATTAATGCTTCACTTATCCAGATACTATAATTGAATAAAACCAAAGAAGGTAAATTTTCTCTGCAGTTGGTCTGCAGGAAGTGGACTACGGCAGAATATAGGATGCTATTGTGTCTCTTATTTTAAAAACAACAACAATCTTATCTTCCTCATCCAGATTTTTCCCTTTCCTCCTTCCCTTTATACAAAAACTACTCAAGAGAATTGTCTATCATCCTTGTCTCATGCCCACATCACTACACCCAAAACTGCTCCTGATCAAGGCCATGGATTTCATTTATGGCTAAAGCAAATTACCAGTTCCCTGTTCCTATCTTTTTTGATCATCATCACCATCTAACGAGGATAGTCTCTCCCCGCACTTGACACACAACCATCACTTAGCTTCTAGATCCCACTCTTGCCTGGTTTTCCTCTTGCTGCTCTGAAACTCCTGTTCAGTCTCTGTTGCTGTTTTTTCACCTCCCAGATTCTAAATGTTCGGAGTGCTCAAGTCTCAGTCCTGTGTCCTTTTCTTATTTCTACCTGAGCTTGCTTCCTTGGTGATATCATTCAGTATCATGGGTTTAAGTACCATCAAAATGCACTTGACTCCAAATTTTATCTTCAGTCTGGGCCTCTTCCCTGAATTCAAGGCCTTACATCCAACTGCCTTCTCAGTACCTTTACTTGGATGCCTATTAAGAATCATAAATAAAGATGGGTTGATTGAAGAAGAAATAAACAAACATGTCAGTTGTATGAACCATCAGTCCATGTGGGATACTACCATTCCCAGTCTTTATACCGCAGAGTATTTTATAAACATACTTTCTTCTTTCTCTTCCTGTAACTTCTAAGTAGATGTCATGGTAGTGACATCAGAATTAACGGTTAGTAGTCGGTGGGATTTGAGTTTTGGATAACCCATTTTAATCAGCTAATCAGAAAGTTTAAATACTCCAAGGAAGGAAGGACTTAGGGAAGGATGACGAATTTATTTATTTATACAATAAATGTGGGCCAGGCTCTATTCTAGGCACTGGAGATGCAGCAGACAATAAAAAAGACAAAATTCCAACTCTCATAAAACTTGCATGTAGCATGTGTGTTGGGGGTGCTTACAGAGGAGAAGGGAAAAATCCATGACTATTCCTAGGGAAAGCGTTTTCTAGGTAGAGAGCACGAGCAGGGCAAAGACCCTAAATACTGATAAAGTAGTCTGCAAAGCACAGTGCTTGCTCTCTAGTTCTCAATATTGCTGGTAGGCTTTATTTTTCTCCCTTTTTCCCCCAAGTGTACTAAAATAGAGAGATCTTTGTAAAAGTATCCAGTATATCTATTAAATTATGTGATTTTAGATTAAAGAAGATTATATCATTTACATGTTATATTCTCTTTGTTTTTCTGTACCAAAAAGAAATCATTGTTTCTCTAGGCAAGAATGGGAACACAAAATGATAGCCCACGCCATCTTAATGGAAGCATCAATCAAAACACAGTGTGATACTGTCTATGGATAAACAATGCTACAAATGAGCATGAACACAAATATGCAGGCTCACTTCTGTTTCTGTGAAAAGCTCAGCACAAGATGTTTTTTCCAAGGTAGAACATTTGTCATACTGTGTTTACGGCCACGAATATGGCATCTAGCTGTGAATTTGGACAGGTTCTTGTTTTCCTTTCTCCTCTCAAGAACAATTTAAATTAACCGAAATCAGAATATTTCAACATATCTTTACCCCTTGTTACAAAAACATATCCTATTTTGTTTGATATGATTTAACTTTGAGCTGCATTCTCTGGCAAGTATTCTTCCCATGTTTCAACCTCATTGCACTGCAATGCACTGTTAGTTGGCTACTTTGGAGTGTCTGGAGATTATGGCTGGAAAAAAATGATTATCTCTATTATGTTGCTGTAAAGAAAAGCTGTACTCATCTTTCTGGGAAATTCATTGTCTTAGACAAAGCATGCAACAGAAGGAAGAAGGTACAAACCGCCTTGCCAGGCAGTGAGGTTGGCTAGATCACACAAAGCAATCAATGAACTGAAACATGATCCAGCCCAATAATCCGGTTTCCTATATTAATAAAGATTTTCAGAAGAGATTTTCTATCCTTAAGGTAGAAAAGGTAGGTTAATTGAAATAAGAGAGTTGAACTAGTTGCTTGTATATAAAGCCTTCATTTCTTACATTCTTGACTGTTACAAATAGCTTTGGCAAGTTCTTTGAGCTCTTCATCTCGTTTTATTTTGTACCCACATAAAAATAATCTGTATATTATTTCTTCTTAGTACTTTATACTGGATTTCAAAAAATGAAACATAATGAAGTATATTGCTAGTAAAATTCTCTTCATACATCATCCTTTGAGTTATTAAGTTAAACAGCTCTCAGAACCCTGTAGTGAAAATTATTAAAATCTTCCCCATTTTAGAGGTTAAGAAAGTAATAATTAAGTCTCTACAGTAGACTCCTAAATGATAAATAGCATTTTACAACAAATAGGGGGTAGATGTATATATTAGAGAGTTAACATTGAACATAGTGAGTTTAACTACATAGGCCCTTCAGGCCATATTTTATAATAAACTTCCATTCACAAATAAGAACAAGTAAGTTTTTTTTCTGTGTATGTGTTCTTAAGGCCAAATCAATGGCTTTAAATGCAACTTCTTCTGCTTGATTAATACAGTTCATTTCATTCTACTAACCATGTTCTCAAAACGGGATTGTGTACAGATGTCTAGGTCATAAATCCAGGAAATATTTAAGTTTTATTCTTTGTAGTTAGTTACATCCACCAATAATACTCAGCTTGCTAATGTTGACTATAGTTTTACTTCCATTCCCACACTGGTAAAACGTACTAGAAATTACAGAGCTGTAGGGGTGGAGGGGAAGCCTCCCTTCTACTCTCTGGGAAAGTTCACTGAAATGATTGACAATAGACAGATTAACAGAAGAAAAACGTATTAATGCATGAAATCACGGGATCCAATAAAATATGAAACTCAAAGAAGGGCCAGATGGTTGAGGCTTATATATTCTCTTCACAGAGCAGTGGGAAATGGGGAAAATATAGGCAACTGGAGGTGTTACAAATAGTTTTTAGTGGAATTGAAGGAGCTCAAAGAATAGACAATTGGTCTGGGACAAAGTTCCTCTGAGCTGTGGAGCAGGTGGCAGCGCATGGCAGGAAAGTGAGGGGCGGAACTTCACTGCCAACAAGGGTTGTCTTATTATGCAGACAGTCTCCCAGGTAACCTGTAGGAGATTCCTTCAGAAGAAGAGATTAAAAATTCTGTCTGGGCACGGAGACATCATGGTGGATCAAGGGATCTGAATAATAAGAAAGGTGGGAATTGATAGTATTTCCCAATCCTGCACTCAAAAATTTTTATATTTATATTATTCCGCTCTTTCCCCTAATTTCTACAAATTCTATCTTGCAAGAGCTTAAAAACTGAGATTTTCCATGATGGGTAGAAAATAATAGGAAATAGTGCCAGGCAAAGCCAGAACCCATTTGAACAGGCAGAATAAGGAGAAAGTCTGGAACTGGCTGTATCTTAGCATCTGCTCCCATCGATTCGTTGTTTTTCTCCTTATTCAAGCTTTGTTGGGGCTCAGAAAATGATCTTTCAAAATATGTGTCTTTTGCATACTCCTTGCTTTGAATTAAAGGAAATTGAAAGGCCCCAGAAATAAACCACGGAACCAATGTCTCCCTCTGACGTCTCTCTCCCCTTACCCCCTCACTCCCCTAAAATCTCTCCATTGTTCTGGTTGGACAAACCCGATTCTAACTAACCTGTGCCAGTACCTCCCAGCAGGTGACTGTGGATGAAGAGAAAATGCAGTCACGTTTACCTGCCTTAAGTGTTTATAACAGATTTCCAGTTGGACCTCAGCACTGCCCCTTCCGCCATTTATTTCCCTAGTCAGTAAACATTTGCACTCTTAGACCCTTTCCTCTTTTTTAAACCACCAACATCCCCCTTCATATTCTCATTCTCAGCTGATAAATATGCTTTTTATTTGAAAAGCGAAACAATCGTGAAAGAATGTACTTCCTCTACCCAACCTGCCTACTTACTTCTGGACCCTGTAGTTCCTTGGATGATAGGAATGAACTGTTCTGATTCTGTCTACATGAGTCCCTCCGTCTCTGTATAGAACACCATTGATTATTTTCTACTCAAGGGTTTTGTTCCTACAATCTCTCTCTCTCCCCACTCCCTTCCCTACCTCCTCCTTTTCCTCTTCCCCCTCTAAGTTTTCCCCCACTCTGGGATCATGTAAATCAGAGTAAGGTGGACTATCTCTCATCTTGCAACAAAACATCTGCCTAAATGAGCTGACATTTGTGAGTAGCTGCTGTTTTCATTGCTCCCCTTTACGGGAACATCCTTAGAAAGCCTTACCTCTATCGGCTGTCTATACACTTTCCCTTTCCATCCTCTCTAGAAACTTTCTCAATTAGATCTTGTCCACACCATGTTGAAATTAAAGACCTCCCTCTTTCCAAATGCAATGCCCCATTCTTAATATTCATGATACTCAACTTTCTGCAGCATTTAATGTAGTTAATTTCTCTCTCTCTCTTTAAATGCTTTCTTTATCTGGCTCCAGGGATACCACATTCCCCATGTTTTGCTCTTACCTCTCTGGATTCTGATAATAGAATGAAAGATTCTATTAGTCTCTTTGATCAGAGCTCCCTCCTTTTCTGACTTTTAAATATTGGCATGCTTAGGGTTTGTTCTTCCACATGACACCTTTAGGTAATCTCCCCAGATTTTACAGCTCCTTAACATGTAATGTTATACTGATTTATAATGCTCGAGTCCCAGGCTAAAAGCTCCA
Source organism: Avahi laniger (assembly GCA_963575035.1). Taxonomy (NCBI): domain Eukaryota; kingdom Metazoa; phylum Chordata; class Mammalia; order Primates; family Indriidae; genus Avahi; species Avahi laniger. The sequence goes on along the minus strand of CAUYSK010007508.1, from coordinate 43,654 downwards.
ATCACATATTTGGTATCTCTAGTATGATGTCCAAGAGGTAGCTTAAATTTGATGTACCTAAAATAGAACGCACGACTTCCTCTCACCCTTGCGAATGATTGCTTTCAAAAGTCTTCAACCATGCTTTGCCTTGCTTAACTTTGGAGTTTTTTGGAAGTAGTATTTTTAACTCTAGTTTATTATTAGAATTTTTTATAGAGTACATTTTTTCTTTAATGATTTCCTATTCAGAAATATATTGTACTTAAAAACTTTGATATGATTTAAAGATTCTCTTGATGGTGGGATACAACACAACGACACTAAGAAGAAAGGCAGGACTCGGTTTCCTTTAATCTTCAAATGAGAGAATGCTACTCAAGGCCACACCGGGGGGCTGCGCCAGGGGGCAGGGTAAGAGCCAACTGGAGCTGCAGGGGGCAGCTCATGTATGGCAGGTGGGATGGGGTTACTTAGGATCCCTTACATTCCTGGAAACAGGCTAATTTCATATACTTTCTAGGGTTCTGGGGCATAGAGACTGTTTTTAAGTGTCTAGTAACTGGCCCCAGGAAAATTAAGGCAGGTGCATGGTGGCCCAAAGTGTGAGAGCCAGATAAGGGAAGTGGTGGGGTGTGGATTTAATCAGCTGCTCAAGAAGGGGAACAGACCAGCCTCTAGCCAGGGTCTCAAAACTGGAGCAAGACAGTATTAAAGAATTTAAAAACTGTATTACACATCTGACCTGGTACTCACACAGACACAAATAGGCACACACACACACACACACACAGATGTATCTGTAACTATACTGACATGTAAAGACTTACGGATTAATCCCCACTGGCTTTTTTCATCCTTTTCTGCCACCTTTTAGGCTTTTATTCTGGTTTGTTTAGTTGAGATATTAGTACTTTTTCTTACGGAGAGAGTACTTGGATGATAGTTTCTCTTACAGTTTTCTTTAACCATGGAATGAAATAAAAGCTGGTCTGGGATTCTTGAACCGCATCATTTCCTCGCAGTGGTTGGTACCTGTTCTTTCACTGTCTCTCCGCTTCCATTATTGCAGACGAGGATTCTGACTTTTGTTGCCTTTGCTTTTTCTACCCTGAATCTTGTAACTTTTTTTTTTCTCCCTTAGAATTCTTAAGAGTTCAGGAACTTTACAGGATGTCTAAGGTGTCTGTGTCATTTCTCATCAACCTGGCCTGGATCTCAGAAACCATTTAATCTGTGGTACCAGGATTTTATTATAGTTGAGGCAAAAAAATTTTTTTCATATTGTTTTTCTTTTTATTGAAACCTTTTTTTCTCTTGCTGATTTCTTTTACTCTCATATTAAGTATTCTGGGATATCCTCCAAGATTCATTTCTTTTCCCTCATGTTTTTGATTTCCTTCTAATTTTTTTTCTCTGTACTTGAGAATAATTTTTGCACTTGATCTTCCAGGACACACATCCGAGTAGTAAACATCCTTTCCTTCAACACATCTACTGAATTGTTTGGTTGTTAATCTCCAAATATTCTTTTTCTGGGAGTGTGTTATACTTGATTCTCTTTAAAAACGTTTATCATTTTTAATTGAATTGTCATCTATATCCCTCAGCGGCTTTACATCTCTGGATATGCATTCTGATTGTTCTGGTCACTCTCTTTTTGAATGTTGATCTCTTTTAGACAGGCTGTTATTATCTTTCTTGGAATATGTTGAAGTTAAGCCTACAAATGGCTCAATCTCACAAGCAGTGGAAGTCAAAGCTGTCTCCACCCTACAAACTGATAGTATAGGAGATGTGCAAAGGCCCTGGGGTAAGTCACCAGGAGTCTGGATTTCCTTGTATCTTCCAGCTTTAAGAGCAACCTGTTTAGCAATTCACCTCTCCAGCTCATTCTTGGCATTAAGACCAGGGAGATCTGCAAAAGACAGAGTTTCTCCCTAGTTCTCTTTGTATAGACTCGAAAAGTTTCAGAGCTCTCTTGGCCCCAGTACCTTCAGATCTCAGAAATCATCTGACTCACTAGTTGCTCTCTGATCATTTATCTTGCTTTATTTTTAATAGATCATTTATTTACATGTATATTATCTTACTCTCACTGGAATAAAAACTCCTCAAGGGCCAAGGCTCTCTTTGGCTCATGGATCTTTCTACAGTGCTTGGCACATATATAGTATGCAATCCATAAATATTTTGGAAAGTTTAATGAGTTAAGGAATGGGAGAGTTTGGGAAGGCCAGAGCAGCTGTGGGAGAGAGAAGGAAATGGACAGAATTGGAAAGAGCGATCAAAGAATGTTGCCATGGAATATTTGTGCTGAAGAAATGTCAAAAAAGAACGTGAAAAATGTTGAGATTTCTTGATGTCATTTGTCTTTTTCTTTTAGTGAAATTTCTCTGCAGACTATGGTTTCAGCAGGGCTATGGCTATGACTAAGTTGATTATCTTTATATGACTTGTATATAATTTTTAAGTGTAAAATTCAGAATACATTGTATTTATATGTATAATTGATTAATGCTAAGGAGAAACTTCTATGTAATTCAATCACAGATTTGATTTTAAACTTTAAACCATTTGGGAATAGACAGAAACAATCTCAGTGAATAATCAATTTAGCAAGACATCTATATGCACTTACATACACCTACTATGGTGTTTGAGGGGGAGGAACATGCTTCTAGAGATTGGGTGTCATATACACAGAAACAAAAAAGAGAGCAGAAACTCTAAAAGAAAAATCTTGGACGAGGTACAAAAACCATATTGCGTCTGTTTTGGTCACAGAGCATAAGATTGAGCATATTAGAAAAAAATTAATAAAATTATTAAATAAAATCATTAACTATCATTAAAGCACACTAGAAGATATATTCAATTTTTATCTGCCTTAGATAAGATTAGTTTGGAAGGCTTTAAACAGATAAAAGAATGGAAAATGTTTAGTTTTCTACATCACTCGCATAAAGTCTACAATTTATTTCACTGTGAGCTTAATTTTTACTTATGTGTGGCTGGAGAAAAAAAGTAGAAAAAAGAAAAGTAACATATAAAATTAAACTAATTCAGTAGGTGAATACACTGTGTTAGAAATTGCTAGGAAAGATCAAGCAAATGTATCAGTCAGCTAAGCCAGGAATGTTAAACACAAGTTTTCAGGTATTTTTTTATATATGTTCATATATGTTAATATATAATAGGGACTATATAGGTATCCTTTCATAAATGAAAAATTTTGAACCAGATTTATTCCTATTAAAAAACCTAAAACTTGCACATTCTTGTAAAATTCATGCATATTATGTTGTATTATTTGTAGAATGAGAATAAAGCAAAGAAAAAAAACAATAGGCATAAGCACACATAATAAATATCTGAGTTTTAGCCCTGATTTACCTATAGTTTCTTTTCTTGACACTTTTGGGTCTTAAATTTCCTTTTAAAGGATGAGGATGTTTGACTGCATGATCTTACTATTCAATCACAGAATTTTAATGACTAGAATGAATTTTGGCTCAAGAAAATTCTGATTACATTTAACCCTAATTATGGAATTTGTGTGTACGTGGCGTGGTGGTTTATGAGCATATATGCACATACATATGTAAATGTGCACATATATATCCAGACACAAATGTGCATATTTATTGGTGTTTACTAAAGTGAAGTCCTCAGTTCAAATGTTAAATTTGAGTAAAAACAGTTAATTACATGTTTATGAAGTCATCTATTATTTTAAGCAACTGAGGGACCAAATGAGAACCTATTATTTTGACAGCAAGAATGTAGGAATGCCTATGTGTTTGTTTGGCATCTTTCGCCATGGTGCAACAAGTTCTGTAGGATCATCTAGCTTTTCATGTGAAGTAGGCAAGCAATGAGCTGTATTGGTGAACCTCAGCAAATATAATGGGTCCCATTTATTATATATTACCTTTGTCAATGATGCTCAACAAACATGGTTTTCTTTTCCAAGAATTCATATGCCTATTCATATTATGCAGGCTAATAGGTATATTGCTTTGAAAGTAAGTCTGAGTCATTCTCAAGTTTCTCAATTTAAACTTTTTCATAGACTTGGATAGTGGTTAGAGCACTGACATTCATAGATTTAGAAGGCATTGGTAATTTGCTCCTAAAGAGACAAGTTTTTCCCCCCCCCATAAATCTTTTTCTTATAGAGTAAAGCAACAATACATGCATTGTGTGTTTCCATTCTTGGATAAAACAGAACTCGATGATTATATTTTAATGAGGGCTGTGGTTTCAATATGTGAGCAAAATAATTGCTCAGAAACCTTTTTGCAGTCTTATTCAAATCAGACTAAATATCTGAATACCATACCAGCAAATTAAGAGGACAATTTTCAACCATTCTTCGTCACTGAACAAATAGAAAGGAAAACAAAATTGCTCATATCACACCTTGTAATTATGTGTCTCCTGCTGAGGTATCCCAAAAGGTGCAATTAAAAGATAACTATACAGAAAATAATGGCTTAATTCAATATTAAATAGAAATATAATGGTTTTGAGTATCCGAAAAGTAGATCTGTTTCTCAGTTCTTCTTCACAGTCATCTGTATCGTGAATAAGCCCTTCTTTGAACTAAATCATCATTAATGAGAGGCACCCTTCATATGGAATGACACGGTCTCTGGCTGGATGCAGAATTCAGAGCAGCTCAAACTTTATGTTAGAGATGAGAAGAGAGGACTCTAACTTTTCTTTCCTTTTCTTTAGAATAAATGCTTTCTATCTTTGAAGTATTAGGATGAGATATATATAGTAAAACACATTTAGTTATACTTGACATATCAGTTTTCTTCTGGTGCTATGACAAATTATCCCAAATTGGGTGGTTTAAAACAACATACATTTATTATCTTACAGGTTTTTTTTTGTTTTGGTTTTTGGTTTTTGTTTGTTTGTTTGTTTTGAGACAGTGTCTTACTCTGTTGCCCAAGCTAGAGTGCCGTGGCATCATTCTAGCTCATAGCAACCTCAAACTCCCGGGCTCAAGCGATCCTCCTGCCTCAGTCTCCCGAGTAGCTGGGACTACAGGTGTGCACCACCATGCCTGGCTAATTTTTTCTATTTTTAGTAGACCCAGGGTCTTGCTCTTGCTCAGGCTGGTCTCGAATCATGACCTCCAGCGATCCTCCTGCCTCGGCCTCCTAGAGTGTCAGGATTACAGGCGTGAGCCACGTGCCCAGTCTGATCTTACAGTTTTATACGTCAGAAGTTTCCAATCTCACTGTGCTAAAGGTATTAACAGGGCTGTATTTCTGTTGGAGGTTCTAGGAGAAAATCCTTTTCCTTCTCTTTTCCTACTTTCAGAGGCCTCCTTCATTCCCTGGCTCCTGTCCTGTTCCCACATCTTCAAAATCAGCAACAACATGTTGATGTCTTTACTCATGTGGCACTGTTCTCAACTTGATGTTTGCTTTTTAATCTTATTTACGATGTTTCCAACGCACAGATATTTTTACATCAGTATAGTCAGACACACTGACATTAGAAAATATATTCATTGTTCATATGCCTATAAGTTACTTTATAATTACATATGAGCTAGATATTTTCTACTATTTTCTTTAAAGTTTAATAGCTTCCTTTTTACATTTTAACTAAAATACACATTTAATACATTTATATATAAGGTAAGAACTTAAATTTCTTTTCAAATTATTTAATTTTCTGGATTAATTTATGGAACAATTCCATCTTTCCACATCCATTTGTAATTCTTGATTTATCAAGTCTATATCAAGATATAAATGCTTGATTTTTTTTTCAGGGTCATGAAGGCAGAATTTGTGATTACTTGGGATAATTAATCTTACATAGTTAAGCTTTTTAAAGATGTAGAAATTTGTCATTATCATAAATTTTGATTGATAGTTAAGAAACAGGAAAAAAGTAATCTGCATTTTAATAATTTTGAATTTAATCCTAATTAAAATAGTATTTAAAAAAAATCAGCATTTTCCAAATTCATTTCAGCAGAATGTACCATAAAAAAAGAGACTCTTTACTCAAGAAACTTTGAAAGTGTTGGTTAAATTCATCAGGATTATTTACTGTAACTAATATTAGGGCCTTTGCTATGCTCATGTTTTGTGACTCTTCAAGAAAATGGAATATGAGGCAATATTTCCACCATTTGGCTAAAGAACCCTTTCTCAAAAGTAGCCACATGTTGCGAATGTTTCACACTTTGTGAACAGTAATATAAAACATTCATTATTCCTTATTTTTATTAATGATAAAACATGAAAGTTTCCCACTTATTTGTGCTTTATTTCTTGTCAAAATATGAAACATGCCTGCATGCCTGCCTGGCTTCCTTCCCTCCCTGTTTTGGGGACTAAAATATGTGTGTGTGTGTGTGTGAAAGATGTATTTCCTAAATTTCTGATATACTGAAAAACTGGATGGAATTTAGGGCCAAGAACAAAGCTATCGATGTAAAAATACAGTTAGAAATCTAGTTAGCCTGGTCCCTAATTTCCTGTTAGGTCTGTGCTCTCGTCAAGTAGATGACCAGTCTACTCTAGGTGTGTACACAGGAAAAGAGTGAATGGCAGGCAGGTTAGCCGGTGCTACGGTCTGAATGTTTGCGTCTCCCCCTCAAGTTCATTGCCTTGTTCTCCCACGGTCAACTGTAATCACGTATTGTCTGCCAGTGCCTAACATAGTTCCTCATACGTCATTTGTACACGATACTAATCAAAAACTACATGAGACACCTTTTTTTTTTTTTGCCAGGGATCTAAAAATCACTAATCCTGTGAATTACACAGTGGTCCATTTTCATTCATTTACTTATCGAATTCTTTTTTACATTCCTATTAATATATCCATGATACTAGGCTGGCCTTTAAGGGGATTAATTCTCTGTGTAGCTTTCTTCCTAGCAGTTCTAGCAGGAGAGATAAGAGTTGCACAGAACTTACTAATGCTATATAGAATAGTAAGTCATATTTTACTACCATTTCCCTTCATTTTCTAAGTGAGTATCTCAGCCTCCTGCAGAATCATTCGCCAACCAAGTATGTTCGGGACTGGGCGGTTTTCCCACATCCAGTAGAGGCCGGGCCCTGCCGTTTGCTCTGTTGTCTGCTTTGTCGCCACTTTTGCTGTCCCGGATAGTGTGGGGGCTGGGGGCATCTCTGCCCATTTCATCGGATTCTGCCGCTTTCTCTTGGCTCAGAGCTGTTCTAAGCTCCAGAGCTTCCTTCTCCAGGGGGCCTCTCCACATTCTCCTGTCACCACTGTCAATGGCGAAGGGACATCGAGACATTAAAGTTGTCCAGCACAATGAAGGGAAAAGGCCACTTTTCTCCCTGTGCAACGCACTGTGATGACGATGCCAACGCACATCCTTTATGTTCCAACTTCTTCCGGAGCTTTAGTAAAACGTCTTTCTGCTTTACCCTACAACTCTTCCTCCACTCTTTTGTCAGAGACATCCTAAGCACAGACATATCCGATACCAAATTCAAGTGAAAGACATTTATCAAGTACTACTCACCACTTCCCTGCAACATAATGCTTATGTCCAGCACCGTTTTATATTTAGAAGAAACGCTCTCCTTGCAGGCTGTGTAGTCTGAGATGCAAGTAGTTGTCGAGCTTAATGGACTCAACAATTCCCCAGACGTATCCACATATACCAAATGATACACTCAGACACAGCGTAGCTTCTAACTGGCAATTCCCTCTTTTGACCATAAAAATAGAACGAGAAAAGTGTCAAAACAGGCATGCAGATCAAGTCTGAATCTGTTCAGCGGAGAGAGAGAAACAGCATTTGTTTGGAAGACACAGTCAACTCCTTGGAAATGTTCGCATTCTGCCTGACCTAAAAGAATGATTTATGATAATTCAGGAATAGAGTAAATGTTTTCTAGAGTTGGTGCAATACCTTCGTATCTGTCACAGAGACAAGAAATAACAGGGCCCGCGTGGGCAAAGCAAGTAGTGCTATTTCCCCAGACAACGGAGACACGTCAGAAATGATGATAGTAATTTGGAGAAGACAAGGAGTGGCCACAGCACAGAGGACGACTTAGTAAATGGAATTTAACTTTCCTCCAAATGAAATGCCTCTTCTTGTCAGTCTTCCTTAAAACAGGGAAGGTCATCTCAGTGTGTTTCTTCTCTGTTATGCTGCTAGTGCTATCTTGATGAGAAAAACAGATATACCGAATGTTTAGAGACTAATGTCTGCTAACTCTTGATGAGGTCCCCATTATGCCAAACCTTTGTCTGCAACAAATCTGAAATACAGACACAGATTTATAACTTGTGTCCAGTAAGAAGCAAAGTGTTAAGGATTTAGACGCGCTCTTTCTTCTCGATCGTTGTTTTTCACTGAACTGCTAAGTGTATCTCGCAGGGTAACTGAATAGTAAAGTTGAGATCATAAAATCATGTCATTTACCCCGTGCTTTATATATATAGGTTACCTAGGATCACTATTATTTCCATTTTTCAGATGAGAAAACTGAGGAGGAGAGAGGTTATATAATTTGTCCAAAGTTAGCTACCCAGCAAGTGGTGGAAATTATGAATCTAAGAAAAAAGATTTGTACTGTAAAACCTCTTTTCTATTCTTATTCTTTTTAATGAAAAGTAAGATTATCTTTTCCTTAATTCATGAAAACAGCTTTAATGGAAAAGTCCAACCATTATAGCAAATTGTAGCCAATATTTACATTTTGCAAAGAGAAACAACAGTGACAACTGTTATGTGTCTAAATGAAGTTGCCAATCACTTCTTCTCTACCCAGGCTTCCCAAGGGAACTGGGTACACAAAGAAGCTAGGGCCGAAACCCGCCACTGTCTTAGTAGCTGGACTAGGTAGGGCCTGATACCTCAAGTTCAGAGTCCTGGTGAAACACTATCGGAGCATGCAACTTGCTGGAACTAAATAGGATGTCTTTCCATCAGCCTAAATCCTAATCTTGTTAATTTTTCTTTCTTCTACCTGGAAGCACAGTCCAAAGTGATGACCAGTCTACTCCAGGTGTGTATATAAGGAAAAGAGTAAACGGCAGAACAATTAGTTGGTGCTACGATCTGAATGTTATGTCAGCCCTACAAGTTCACATTCTGAAACCTAATCACCAAGGTGATGGTATTAGAAAGCGGGGCCTGTGGGAAGTGATTAGGCCATGAGGGCCATGTGTCCCCCTCTACCACCGGAGGACACAGAAAGCACCATCTGTAAGGAAGAAGGCCTTCATGAGACATTATAAATCTGCCAGCACCTTGATCTTGCATTTCCCAGCCTCCAGAAATTGTTTACCCGTGTAAGGTGTTTTGTTCCAGTGGCCTCAATGGGCCAAGACAGTTGCCTTCCTGATGGCTCCTGGAGCTAACAGGAACCTGGAGAGAAGTAAACATAGGTGTGCATTTCAGGCTGCAATGACTGTGCCCATTCATAAATATGAGTTGGCTGGTCACAGTGGCTCACACCAGTAATCCCAGCATTTTGGGAGGCCAAGGTGGGAGGATTGTTTGAGGCAGCAGAGTGAGACAAGCCTGGGCAACACAGTGAGACCCTGTCTATACAAAGAATAATGTAATTAGGGCACTGTGGCACACCCCTGTAGTCCTAGCTACTTGGGAGGCTGAGGTGGGAGGATCACTTGAGCCTGGGAGCTGGAGGTTGCAGGAAACTGTGATCACACCACTGTATTCCAGCCTGGGCCACAGAGCGAGACCCTACTTCAAAAGACTTAAACTAAAACTAAAAATAGAATAAAATAAAAATGAATAAATAAATAAATATGGGTCAATCAGTGACTTGGAGTATGATCAAGGAATGGAGAAAGTGACAGAAAGAAGGAACAGAGAGCATCTTACTTTACAAAAAGATCAACATTTAAAAACAGCTTAAAACAAATTCAGACTCAATTGGCAGGAAGAAAATATGCCAGTATAGAACTATCCTGAGCAATTTAAAACTATGGGGAAATTTTGGAAATAAATTTACTCTTTAGCTATCTGAATGAAAAATTTCCTAAGTATGAGACCATATTCACTGGAATCATTATATAAACTATCACAGTAGATGGTGTTAAGCAGATAATAAATGCATTTGGAGTTTCACTGGGCTTGGTCTTAAAGACTTTTTATTTATTTAATTTTAACTCAGATTTTAAATTTTAATTTTAATTAATTTTAATTTAATTAATTTTAAATTAATTAAAATGTAATTAATTTTAATCTCAGATTTTTTTCATGCAGTATGTTAAAGATGCATATACTCCCACATAGACAGACAGACATACACACACCCACACCCACACATGGAGTATTGCTATTTAATCAGCAATAAAACAGACTCAGCCTTCATTTATATGTTCAGAGAAAACAGCTCCAGGACAATATAATTCATGTGTCTTCAACCATATCCATAGTTTTCATCTCTCTAATATACTCTGTAGGTCTCTGAGTTGAGACTTGGAAACGAGCTAAGGATTTCAGTGGGTATTGTCTAAGAAGCTCTCCCAAGGATGATCTCACTCTTTATGGTGGTACATATTTAATTGACTTTCTATTTGTAGACTATTTTATAATGTTGTGGGTTAGAAATTAATTTGTAGAGAACTGTTAGTACATGAATAATATCTGTCCGCAGTGATGCACATAAATTTTGACCAGTATCAATACAAGTAATTTCCACCATGTAAAAAAGATAACCACAAACATCCCATGTTATTGCCTTAAGGGATATTAACCAGATTAGTTTCCAATAATGTATTTGTTTTAGCAAATATGTGCACATACGTGTATACATATATGTATATATGTTCTTCAAATTCTCTTTTGAGTCAGTCTTTACATCTTACTGGTTTCACTTAATTCCCGAGTTGAATAAAATGACCAAAATGTTTATTTTGTATTTGTGTGAGATTCACAGCTTTACTATTTCAAAAATTATAAATTACCACACGCATATATCAATAAATATATTTCATTTGAATGGATGCATATTAATAATTAATGTTAGTGGGAAAAGACGCAGAGTGGTTGTGATAGCTATTAGGTTTCTTTACCACCAATGCAATGAGGACATTTTTCTCCTCTCATGAAGAAAACATGGTAACTTTCTGCTAGATACATTACAGTGCAGAACCCTGCCTTTGGCCACACAGCCTGTATATTACATAACCAAAGGGGTGCCATTCACATGGACTCTGATGACAATATGATAACTCTGTTAAAGTGAAATAATATTTAGTGAGCACTTATTATGCTCCAGGCTTTTTAAAATACTTATTTACTTATTTTTTTGGTTTGATTTAAAAGAAAACAACAACAAGGGCAGCTTAGTAGTGTGCGGAGCTGTAGGCTGATATTCATTACATTATTGACCTAAGGAGTACAGGAAGCATGAGGTAGCAGTGGTAGAAACACTCTGAGAACACAATCATTTGGACAAACAGGAGAAATATTTGTTCTTCCTAGTAACTAATTAAATCGCTTATTTCAATCATTATGATTATCTCTTCTTTTTTTCTCGTTTTTTGTCATCTTTTTTTTTTTTCCAAAGACAACAGAAGTCCTTATAGGCAAGAATTTTTAAAAAAAAAAAAAAATCACAGAACAATAAATGGGAACTGTAACCAAAAAGGGAAGATTCGCTTCTTTAAAACACTCTTTCAAGTTGATTAAAGCTTCACAAGAACACTGAGCAAATCTAAAATAATTCTGACAGGTTACTGCACTATTTACGTCAACATTAATTCATGCTAAATTAACGTCAAGTCATGTGTCTGTAACATTTTAAATTAATTTTAGCATTCTTGAAAGAATAGGGAGGTAGGCCCTTTTGGCATATATTGCTAGGGGATTTAGGTCAAAGTACTATATTTAGCAACCCTTGTGGCTTTAGAAATAAAATTATTTGAACATTATTTTATTAACATGACAACAGAATTTCAAGATTCAAAGGAGCTTAAAGATCACCTTATAAATTCACCTTTATCGTGACTGAATATTAGCAAGGAGATATTCTTCAAGTATGCCCAAACTCTTCTCAAACATTTCTAGTACTAAAAACAAAACCCTCAATATTTCCTCAGACAATGTAGGGTATCTTTAGAAATACCTAATTTTTAATCCTTTCTTCTGAGGTTGAGCAAAAACTATCCCCAGGAACTACCCAACAGTTGGAGGAAGAAGGTTGAGTGTAAGTCTAATTTGAGTTCCAGCAAGAGATAATAGAGGTGGGTGAAAGAAAAATTATCTCCAGGATTTGTAGGAAAAATGAATGCCCAGATTCAGCATCACCAGCAAATGTGACTATAAATAAATAACATTCATACCTAGGCGCAACGTAGCGAAATTTGCAAAACATCAAAAACAATCTTAGCAGCAACCAGAAAATAATTTACTTTAAAATAGAGAATTAGACTGAAAGCTGACTTCTTACTGCAAAATGAAAGCTAAAAAACCATGCAATATTTTCAAAGTACTGAGAAATGGTATCGTCAGTGCAGTATTGTTGCACAGTGAATATATTTAAAACATGAAGGTGAATCAAAGACATTTGGAGATGAAAAGGCTGAGTTAGTTTCCTACCAATATGTAACTATACTGACTGGACTTTCACAAGAAAGGGAGAAATTATCATAAGTACCGTATTATGCATGGTGCCACAAAAAAGCAGCACCCTGGTCTTCTGCTGGAGGAGATGGGGGTCATAGCTGATTGTCAGTCTCCCCTGCTGCCCTCTGCATGGCACCATGTTTGCCTTGAGGACTCACTACCCTGTGTTGATCCCAGCAAATGACCAAGCACAGCGGGTGTTCTGGTACAGCTCATTCCTTTGACTTCTCAAGGGCAGAAAGGACTTCCCATCAGCCTAGGGGGAACTTCCTTAACTGCTGCTGTACCCATAGTCCCAGACTCTGTCTGTCAAATCCTCCTTCCTTCCCCCTCTCTGTAATCCTTTCTATTTTACTAACGTGGCTTTATCAGTATCTTTGTGAAAAACTTACCATGTCTTAAGAGAACTGCTAATTGGCAGGCTTCATGGGGATAGGTGATTTATGAAGTGAGCAGGCAGCATGGTGGGATTTCTTAAACGGTAGGTGTCCTGGGTTTGCCCACGATGGACTAGTGGCCACTGTGCAGGCAAAATAATTGGGAGAACGCAGACCCAAGCAGTGGGGAATCGGAGGGGAAGAGCTATTTCCTCCGGAGCCTGGAGCATCTGTAGATAAAGCAAGTAGCTCCATGTAGTGGGGAAGGCTGTTTCCCCTCTTCTCATGTTTGCTTGCACAGGAGGGAGCCCCCTGTGGTATTACACTCACAGCCTCTCTGAACCATCTGGAGCACTCTTCCTCTGGGCAGGAAGGACACCAGCTAATAGGTGGTTTTAGATAGAGACAAAGGACATGTGTTACATAGTCCCTTTTCTTTTCTTCCCTTAGGGATCTGACTGCTCACAGAAAGCCCCTGGTCTGTGTGTCTCCTCCATACCATGTGCCTTAGAGGGGAAACTCCCACCCAAAACCTTGGCAGGGAGGCTTGTAACATTTTGGCGTTGTCTGCAACTAGGTGGGTAAGTCTATTTAATTCTGGAGTTCATTGTTGGGAAGAGTGCTTGCCTACAAACATGAGGCTACATTCTGCAAAATCAGCTTTATTAGTAATTAAGCTTATATTTTGGTCTCCATCTGCCTTTCTGTTTTTGCCTGATTTCTTAATGGTTTTAACTGAAATGGGGAAATGAATAGAACCGTATCAGCAGAGCCATCTTGAATCTGTTAACACCCAGCCCAATGCTGGTGCGTAGTAGGTAATCAAAATGGAATGAACATATAAGCAAATCCACCATTCCCACCTGGGTTGATAATTGCATAGAATGCACTGAACAATTTTCCAACTTCTAATACTACAGATTTAATCTGTATTAACACAGATTTTTCTTCAAGCAGAGGATTATTCCACATTATTTTTCTTTTCTCCAATTCTTCACGGGAAAGGGGACAATTTTGCCAGTTGCCACTTTTTAAAATTCTCATTTAGCTAAGCCCCTTGGGAAAATGCTATGTTCATTTCCTGAAAGTGCTTTGACTTTTACAGTAAAATAAAAGCTGCAATAAAATCTATTTTCCTACTTAGGTAATATCTGCTATAAAAAGGAAACCATAAAAAGGTAATATTGTGCATTCTGCAAGACCTTGCCAATGATATGTCTGCTGCAAGGATGCTGATACCAGTAATATGGACACACGAACAGGCTTGGGCATGTTAAAAAAAATTGCACAAAATCTTCCCTTTTTTCATTCCAGTCTGCACATTTTTTTCAGTCCTATTTTTTAATCACATTCTCACCATGGAGAGAGTTCTTAAAATGTGTGTGGGTTTTTCATCTATACCCTGTTTTATAACACACAACTTCCTCCATGGGACTCTGGCTTAAGTTTGCATTCACTGGCCACTCAAGTCACCAGGTCAGCTCTGAGGGGCACCTTGCTCTTTATTTCCGTGACATTGGCATCAGATCGAGTCCACGCTCTTTGGCTGTAAATAAAATCTGCTATTCTCTTTAGAGGATCTTAATCTCCTTTTTGCATTCCCCTTACATTTCCTTCCCTCTTTAAATCTTCACTTTTTTCCACTTAGGCGAGAAAGCACGACTTTCAAGTGCAGCCTGGGTATTTACTACTCAAGGTTGATGACTCTCTTATAAAGATGGGTTTTGCTACTCTTTCAATTTTCTCCTGTTTTTAGTTCAAGCCAACCCTGTGTTTATAGCTGGATAAAACAGCCTGTCTTCAAATCCCAGCACAATATAGTGAAACTTACTGAGACTTCCAAGGCACTAACACAATCATGTAGAGGGATTTTCTCCTGTAATCATGGTAATTATGAAATATATTCTTTGTAACGGATGGCAAATCAACGGTTTTAAATACAACACACAATTTTGATCGAGTGTTGGAAATTGGTAACAGTCACCAAGGATGTCTACCTTTGAGTTCACACAGACTCACTGTGGAAATTGGGCACAGTCACCAAGGATGTCTACCTTTGAGTTCACACAGACTCACTGTGGTCTACATGAAACTCCATACAGTTTGTGCAGACTCACGTCCCATAATCAAATGAAAGCTAAACTCTATCTACGTGGTGGTTGTTTTCCAATTTTAACTAGATATCTGGTGTTTTAAAGATTATGCTCCAGTTATAAATATAAGGTTTGGGAATATCATGAGTAGAGACAAATATTCCTAGTGACTAAAACTTTTATGTAAAGAATCTATAAAGATGAGATGTGGGAAAAAATTTAGAATTATGCATTTGATTACCCAACTCTCACCTCTTGGTAGCAATGGAGTTAGACCTCAATAAATCATCCAGAACTATTCCATTTTGTAGATGAGACAACTGACACTGAAGCAGGATAAGCATCTAGGAGGCACACATTTAGAAAATTCTAGTAGGCATGCAGTAAGAGCCAGGTCTCTTGTCACTTAGGGCAGGGAATTTTACCATATCCTTCCCTGATTTTTTACTTTACTATTTAAAATTGGAAAAGACATAAATGTATCTTCATGGAGCTAGATGTATTTCATTTAATCCTTACAAGAATCTTGAAAAATAGAAAATATTATTCCCATTTTATAAATTAGGAACCTAAGGTGCTAGATTAAATAAATAAATAGGCCAATGTTACACATTTATTAAATGTTCTCACATATTCCATATTTGTACAACCTAGCCGTCTTTAGAAAGTCACTAAGGTCATTTTGGGGATCGAAAAATAACCAAAATTTCATCAAAATACATTTCTCATGCTGTCATCACCCCAAAGCAGAAACTGGGTTTACTTACAATTTGCCGGATATACCAATTGAAAAGAAAAACCTTTCAGGACTGAAAGCAATTATGCTATTAAGGAAAATGCTTTTTTTTCTAACTTTTAAAAATGTAAGTCCAAGTTATTAAATAACTATTTTATAAAGGCTTTTTATTAATTACAATGAAAATTGCTCTACTTGTGGCATTAATCTTAATTCAGGTTTAAAATTTTAATTTTTTTATCAATGAATAAAATGAAAATTTTTTAAATTGCCCTTGTTCCTGCCCCTACACACACACGTGTATAATCATGCATGTATAATCATGCATATATAATTTTGTATCCAGACTTCAATATTATCAGCAGCATTTTTATTGCAACATACAGCATTCACAATTGCTATTTTAAATGTCTGTGTGTACCATCATTACTAAAATTTAGGTTACCTATAGCTTTATGTTATTTTTAAAATTCTATAGAAATCTTTGGATATGTGCTTTTTCCATTAGATTATTTCTCCAGCATGAGGGGCCTGAAGAAGATGACATCAAAAGTGTTAACATCGTTTTCTGCTACTGACAGATGCTACCAAATATATTTCTGCTTTCCAAAAGGTTTGTGCGCCAGCAAAACTCAGTCTCAACCAGTTTCACTACCCTATTGCCAATATTAGGGAGTGCTCATAATGAATTAATTTGACCGAAATGAAGCCACATGGCAATCTCTGTTCTTGGTTTACAAGTGTTAAAATATGTCCTCATATTTACTATCAAGTTCTATTGGCCTTCTATACATTTTATGTTCATTTCTCTTTTTTAAGTTATACTTTAGCTACTTACTATGTTTGTCTCTTTATAGAGACTTCTCTATAGAATATGATAAATGCATTCACTCTTGTATCGTCCACAAAGGTATTTGTCAGGCTTTCTTTTATATGCAAAAGTTTTAGGAGTTTTTTTCAGTACTGCTTCCCACCTCAGCATTCAGATATTAGATCAATATTGAAGTTTATTTTGTGATTTTCTTTTGAGTGTTTACCGTTGTTACGGCCAGTGTCAGTGACCGGTCCCAAGGGAATAACCGAGCGGCACGCAGAGAGTTGGAGAGTCAGAAAGTTTTATTGCCGGCGGCCCAGATTGAGGTCAAGCCTCCCAAAATCTGAGCACCTCTTCCGGGTTTTTGTCAGGTTTTATACTTTTTCTGGGGGGTTACTTTTAATAAATCACACACAGGTACAAATGATTAACCAATTAGCAAAAAGACTTAAAAGTTATCCAATAAACAATAATTCTTATAAGTAGTAGAATCATGATAGGTTTATAAGAAACATCATAATCATGACAGGCGTGCAGTTTTGTTCAGCTTTGCTCAACTGCTCTGTGGTTTTTTAGCTTGCAAGGCTGACAGGTGTCAGTGTCTACTTGCTGCTTTGTGGTTTTAAGCAGAATCAGCACAGAAATTTCCCTAACACCGGAACGATTTCCTAATTCTATAAAGTTTCTCTTTCAAATTAAATGTTGTTTTAGTTCTGAAAATTTTCTTTCCTTTAGTCTGTAAGTCTAACAGGCCAGTTTGCAAAGGAGCCACATAAAACATAAAGCATACAAGGCCAGCAGTGTGGTCGGTATCTCATCTACATCTGTTTTGCTATTGCAATGTAATTTGGGTTAATTTTTTTTCCTCAGTAAATAGAGATTTAAAAAAAAAAAAAAAAACAACCAAAACCCTATTCTTGAGTCCTAGATGGAAAATGGCTGAAGTTCAGATTAAATGTTCCCACCAGCAGTATGCCCAGCAGCTGAGATACGTTCTAACCAGACCATGAAACAGATGGTAGACAGAGAAAATAAGAATTGCAAAGCCTACAGAAATCAATAGCGTGTTATAGTCTGTGTGAGAAGCAGTAGAAACTACTTCTAGGCAAGCTATTGGAAGCTGTGTCCGAGAACAAATTAGTCTTACTTTTAAAAGCTAAATGACTCTGAGGTATTCATTTAATACTTCTTTATTTAGGCTAGGCCTAAGTTAGCAAAGTTTACTAGAGAATTAAGGCTTGGCCTACTATGCATCCATTATCCACTGTGTCTTGCCTGAAATGGCTTTTCCTAGGCTTTCGGGCTATCCATTTCTTTGCTCTCCTTCCAAAACACACTCAATAGGGAAGTATAAAAAGAAGCTTTCACTGTTTAAACACATTCAGCTATAGTAAGTTCTTGACTCTAGGAACCTCTTCTCAAATATCAGTATGCATATGTTTTATATTTGTGATTGGACTATTATAATTATCTGTGAATACAATAGAAAGAAGATAATCATTATTCACTGACTCATTACAATGAAGAATCAGGCCAAACAATACCTCTCACAAAATGTCCAGGTGGTTTTTTTGAGGTTGAATTGTTGGGATCTGAATTTTAACTCTCCTGTTTATTTTTCTCTAATTTTGCAACCATGGATTTTTGTCTTCAATAAATATATTGGGGGGAAAAAAGATAATTTGTTAAGAGGAGCGCCATTCATTTAAAGCTTATGATGAATTTTTTTTGTTTGTTTCTTAATGTAATGTTTATTGTTGGAGAGGATAACTGAAAGCAAAATTGAATCAAAACTTTGAAATTTGGCAATATTTAATGATGCACAATTTGATTTTCTTTCCCTTTTAGGGAAAAGCATAATGACAAATCACTTAAATTAAATCACAAACAACCAAATAATATTTCTTTAGATTATATTACCATCCACAGTTGGCCAAGAGTGAGCATATAAACATTTGTTCTAATTTCTCCTGGAACATTTAATATTATTTTCTAGGCAGGAGAAATATGTGATGAAAAAGAAACAAACTACCATTCCACCTTTAGTGTTGTTAAATATGAAATCTATCCTTTTTCCAAATCCTTTTTAGAAAGTTTTCTAATATGGCTTATAATAAAAGATATATACAAATAATTATACAATAAAAATAGAAAATTACGACCAATGAAAATGGAGACACGAATGCCAGCCGTAACATTCAATATTATTTAAAAATTTTTCTTTCAGCTTCCTCAAAATTACTATCAAAAGGGAAACTGATTTGTTTTAGAGATCTCAATTTTGGAAGAGAAAAAGCAAATCAAATCCTTAGGGAAATATAAAACTTCCCTGGAGTAAAATTATTTTTATTATTATTTTTGAGACAGTCTCACTCTGTTGACCTGGCTAGAGTGCTGTGGTGTCAGCCTAGTTCACAGCAACCTCAAACTCCTGGGCTCAAGCGATCCATCCTCACCCTCCCGAGTAGCTGGGACTATAAGCACGCACCACCATGCCTGGCTAATTTTTTCTATGTATTTTTAGCTGACAGCTAATTTCTTTCTATTTTTAGTAAAGATAGGGTCTCACTCTTGCTCAGGCTGGTCTTGAAGTCCTGAGCTCAAGTGATTCTCCTGCCTTGGCCTCCCAGAGTGCTAGGATTACAGGTGTGAGCCACCATGCCTGGCTGTAAAATTATTTTTAAAATTTAATTTCCCTAGTGAAAACGAAGTATTTTAAAACTTTAGTATATAGTCTTTATTATCTTTAATACAGAAAAATAAGGTATCAATATTTTAGTGCACACAAACATTACATTATATGATATTATCTTCCCACTTGGAAGAAAATAGTTTTTTCTCTGTCAATGATAGTAAGATAGATTGATTCATTATATGTTATATACATCAATGTGTGTATCTATGTACAATTTTTCCTACAATAACATTTGGATGTGTTAGCCTCCATAAAGGCTAAAGGAAAATTACTGAAGTAACTTGAAAACTATTCTTCAGTGGCTTTATATAGGTGTTTAGGGCTTTTTTTTTAATCCAAAGACACAGATCATGGGTGGTCTATTCTTTCAATGCTTAGATTCTCCAAGACTGTAATGATTACTAAAAAGAGGAATTCCCTGTTGACTGTAGCTTTAGAAAGATCACTTTAAGATCATTTTCCCTTGAATCTTCTATTAGACCAGAAAAGAATTGCTTCTAGGAACCTGATCTCCTGTTTTATTAAAACAAGTATCAGAAAATTCTGCCACTCATTTGCAGTGGATATCTACAGACGGTTTAGCTGTCATGCTTCAAATAAAATCTGCCAGTGAATCCATCACATTATCTGATACTCTGGCTCTGCTTAAAAACAACAAAAAAAGGCTCTGTGACAATCTCTTCAAAGAAAGAGTTCCTTAAAAATATATAGGCATTATCTCAGTTTATATTAAAAATACTCAATTTGTAAATATTTTTTATTTAACTTTAATTGTTCTTTTATCTAGTGGACCAAATGCACTGATTTTGGGCTTCAATCTGAAAGAGTATCATCAACATATGACATGAAAATTTATAATTATGGAATAGTTATTTTTCATAGCATTCCTTATAGCAACACAATTTTACAAAAACCTAAATGCTCAACAATTGTGGAGTATTCGTTAAATAAATAAATAATGGAATGCTACGTGCTTATTAACATTCATTTATGTAAAAATATCTAAAAGCATGATGTTTAATGATAAAACAGATGAAAACATTTTTGTAATTCTTGATGTGATGCCATTTATGTGTGAAAAGATCTGTTTTTCAAAAAGACCAAAATTAGATTCACCAAAAAATTAATGTTGGTGGGATTCTGATTAATAGTTATCTACTTCATTGTGTTATTCTGCCGATAACAGTTAAATGTGCTTTCTACCCATAATTAGAGGGGTTTTTTCTAATGCAAGGAGAAAATCGACTTTGGAAAATGCTGTGTTTAGAATACTTGCTGAGCATGGATATCACATAAGAGAGAAAAACTACTTGGTTTGAGCAAATGAGAGACATTAGTTTGCTTGTTTGAGAAGAGGAAGGGTGAAAAAGGAATGGTGCTTGGGTGAAAGGAGACAGTGAGGGAATCCCAATAAGGTTGGAAGGGGCCTAAGCCATCACCAAACGATATTTTGGGAGCCCTCCCAGGATGTATGAACTGAAAGTACACTTCGCTGCTTTGTGTAAGATGAAACCCACACACCAATACAGTAGAAGTGCAATGTCAATGTGATTCGAAAACTGTTGGGTATATGGAATTAAGGGAACAGAGAATAGCCCTGCATGGGTCATTATAGTTCTGGGAATACTACTTAAAAATGGAAGCTACTGGTAATGGACATGGCTTTTAGGACAGCTTGTTATTGATAAAGTATTATACAAGCTCACAAGAGTGACAGAATCCATGAAGTTTCTCCATGAAGAAGCAGAAGAGAAGTACCACGCATCGAGAGATACATAATGATGTCTTTTAAAAACGAGTTTTCCATGAGTGAAGAGAATTATGGATGATTTACGTAAGACTCTCAAATGGTCCTTGCCCTGCAGATAAGACATAATCCCCTGGAGAAAGTGGATAGCTATCATGGTTCTGTTTATTCAGCATTCTTTAGGGCATTTCTCTGTGAGAAACCAAAGACATTCCCAAGTAGTGTTGTGCTAAAGCTTGGAGAGAAAGATTCAATTTGAGAAGAATATGCTACCAGAATGTTACAGGATTGGCAGGCCTCAAAGGTGGAGAAGAAATCATTGTTGGTAGAAAAGCTTTTATGAACTATCCTGAAAGAGTCATACATGGTGACTAATCTAGCTCTTTCTGAGCAGAATGTCTGAGCACACTCCCACTGGTATTCATAATACAGCAAATCTCAGGACTTTGATATCTATATTCTAACCACAGTCTTTTTACAAGGAGGAGAAAAGATCTCTGCATATTGTTAAGTTATACTTTTACAACAAGACACATATAGACTCAGTGTCAGTGAAGACAACTTAGGAGGCAGAAGAAAAGGAGGCAACATTAACTTCCATCCAGGGAAGATCGGAATGGAGTTGAGACTGCAGACTTAATTCCACCTTGGGAGCTGGAAGTGATGGTACAATCAGCCTCTTGAAGTAAAACAGGCAACAAGCAAGGACCCAGGCAGTAGAAGGAAGGTTATCTCCACTTCCTGTCAGATGAAGCCCTAGAGTAAGCCCTGTGACCTGAGTTGAGATTATGCCCATCAATCTGCTTTGGCACTTGCAGAATATTGAGAGAAACAAGATCTTTGGGAACAATGGACATATACATCCTGGAATCTAGCAGGCTACAGTCTATACCGGGCAGGTACAGGAAAAAGCACAGTATTTCCAGGGGCTCTGGTCACAGAGAGAATGGGGTTCCTATGGTAAGTGGTCTCTACTAGGTAACAAGGTTGGAAACTAGGAGTGTTCAGGGAGAGGTGAGCTTTGCTGGCCCCCTGTGCAGGAGGCTGACGTTCCTGATACTTTCCTCGTATGTGAAGGTTGGACACAAGAGGTTTGGGTCTTGCTTTGTGAATGGAGAGAGTGTGCCAAGGAATTCTGAATGGGAATGTTTTTTATTCTTTCTCTTCTTAAATCTTGCTCTTTTCTTTGAATTAAATACTGAAATACATCTGAACATTTCTTGGCGGACATGATGGCCCATACGACACTTGTGCCGTGGCAGAGGGAAGGGGGACTGCTTGCTGGTCCTGAATACAGAAGAGGACCACGGTAGGTAAGGAAAATTCCCAAAGAGGAAAAGGACAAACAACACTGATAATTCGGGAAACGGTACCTTTCTGGGGCCTCAAAGAACAGCCCTGCCCAACAGTAGATTAGAAAGGACAGAGTCTGGGCCGAGTGAGAGGGCCTGTTTGTCACTGTGCTTTTCTTTTACCCACAATAAGGTTCAAGGAGAGAATTAATAAAATAAATATGCAAGGAGCCATAACTCTTTTGCTCCCAGGAGAATGTAATGAGGGAGAAAATTGAGTTCTCATAGCTGGTAGGGAAAAGCGACTTAGGGATCAAGCTGCCTTTGTTTGGAAAATGCCTTGATTAGAACACTTGGGAAAATGAGTCTCTGCGGGGCCTGGGCATGACTTGGTTATCAGGACGTTAGAGATGAGAAGATTCAGAGAAGGAGCAGCATGAGGAAAAATATAACGCCCTGTGTCATGTGACTCCCGGACCTCTACCCCCCAAATCTGTCGTGAAGTTATTAAGTTTACAAAATGCTACGTTTAAGGGTGTGTGGGTGTCAGTGTACAAGAGAGGTGTGTGTACTAAGCAATGGGAATAAGTTTTGCATGAGGGTCACCATGAAATAAAACAGAAAGCATATACAGTATATCAAAAATAAGACAGAAATTGAGGGAAACTATAAATTAGCAGAGTTTTGTTTGTTTGTTTTGCAGAGGCAGGGCTTACTGCTTTGCCATATTTAGAAATTTTATATGAGGCCAGCATAACATTAATTCAAGAAACAAAATTATCTATCTTCAAGGCAAACTACTGACCAGTCTAGCTCATTAAATCCTTAACAAATTATTAGCTAACTAAATCCAGTAATATCGAAAGGAGAATGCATCAGGATCAAGTGGGGTTGGTTTCGAGTATGCACCATTAAAGGTTAGAAAATCAAACAATATAATTAATCAGACTTCTACAATAAGGAGAAAAATTGAGTATTTAGGTTGATGTAGAAAACAAATTTGACAAAATTCACCATCCACTTATGATAAAATTTTAATATACTTGAAATAGAAATGAACTTAATAGAATTACCCATAAAAAATCTTCAGTGAACATAATCAATTATAAAATATTGAAAAATTTCTACTGAGATCAGAAATGAGAATAAATGCTCACTACTGCAACTTCTATTTCTCACTAGAAATCTTAGCAAAATATGGCAAGAAAATTAAATTACAGGCATTAGAATCAGGAAGGAAGAAATAAGATAGTAGATATCCATGGATGACATGTCAGAGGACATAGGAAATACAAAAGAATTACAGACCGAATATTAGAATAAATGAATTTAACAAGATAATAGAGTATAAATATACAAGAATCAATTGTATTTCTATATGTTAGCAATTAAGAGAAATGGAAACTATAAAATGAAACCATTAGTAATAAAAAAATCAAATACTTAGGAGTAAATTTAACAGATGATGTGTAAGACATTTTTACTTAACATTGTAAAACATCGTTGAGAGAAATTAAAGCAGATTGAAATAAATGTGAAAATATACCATGTTCCAGTAAAATTCAGTTAACTCCCCCCAAAGTACTTGAGAGATTCAGTGCAGTCCCAATCAAAATTCTAACTTTTTTCCCCTAAGAAAATTGATAAGCTGATTCTAAAATTTATATAGAGATGCAAAAAGCCACAAATAGTCCAAGAAATCTTGAAGGAGGATTAATAGCTATAGTACTTATAATATCAGGTATCAAGAATCAGACCTAATACAAAGCATAATAATTAAGACAATGTAATATTGGATCAAAGACAGATAAGCTGACAGAAAAGAAACAGACCCACATATACATGGTCATCTGATTTAGGATAAATCTAACATCACAGTGCACTGAGGGAAAGACTTGTCTTTTCATTAAATATAGTGGAATAATTTAATATCCATATAGGAAGCAAATTTATCTTGACCCCCACCTCATACCAAAAATAAAAATCAATCCTAGAAAGTCTGCAGATCTCAATGTAATAGGTAAAACAATAAAGCACTTAGAGAAAATGTGATTTTGGAGTAGGCCAATATCCTTTTAAAGGACAAATAAAATATTTACCAAGAAAGAATAAAAAATGGTACAATTGACTATAGTAAAAGTTAAGAAATTATATTCCTAAAAAGTCATCATTAAGAGAATGAAAAGGCAATGAATGGAATGGGAGCAGATATTTGCAATATATATGCCTCACAAAGAACTCATATTCGTAATGTATAAAGAACTCCTCCAAGTAAGGAAAGCCAGTGGACCCAACAGAAAAATGGGAACTACTCAAAAGATATCCAAATATCCAATAAATATGAAAATGTGTTCAACTTCATTAGTTATCAGGGAAATGCAAATTGAAACCAAGAGACAACTACACATCCTCAAGAATTTTTAAAAGAAAAAAAATAGACCGGCTTTATCAAGTGCTGACAAATATTTGAAGCAACTGCCACTTTCATTTATTTATAGTCATAAATAAAACTGTAATTTCATGCTGTTGTTAGTGTAAATTGGTACTAAACTTTGGTAAACTGAAATTCTATAATAAAATGTAATAAATGCATTATCTAGCATACTTTTAGGTACATATGCAGTAACAAGGCATACATATGCTCACCAAAAGATACCAACAGAAATGCTGATGGCAGCATTATTGCATGATAGACTTAAATTGCAAACAAACCAAATGTCCACTATATAAATGGGCATTTAGTGGTAGATTATTACATATTAGTGTGTGTGTGTGTGTGTATATATACATATACACACACAATAAAAATATATAATAGTATATAATAAATGTCAGTATATTCACATAAAATACTATACAACTATATATAACATGGATTAATTTTATAATCATATTAATAATTGCCAGCAAAAGAGTCAGGCAACAAAGAACACATTCTCTACTGATCCATTCATATAAACCATAAACACAGACAAAACAAAACAATGGTGCATGCCAACCATGTTTTGTTTCTTGCCTGGCAATGAAAATACATGGATATTTTCAGTTTGTAAAATTTCATGAAGTGGTATTACTTATGATATTTGAATTTTTGTGAATACATGTTATATTTTAATAAAAAGTTAAAGAAAAAATTAAAGCTCACTCTAGCTGTTCATGAAGAGTTTATTTGGGAGGAGCAAGAATAGAATTGGGGAGACTACGTAGGAGGTTTTAGTGCTGGGAAGAGAAGTGGGAGGAAATTATAGAAAGTTTTCTAAGTGTCACAGTTGGGAACACGAAAGTGAGTTAACTAAAGAAACATAGTAAATGGTTTTAAGATCTAATAATTGTACATTTATGATCATTCCCATTCATTTTATATCATTTGCTCCAGTTCTAGTTAGCTATCCAGGTACTAGCAACACAAATGTATACAGTTGATAGTGTAGAGTTTTGGCAAGAAAATATTCCTATTTATAAATAATGATTTGATTTCTCTGTAGTGATGAGGGTTATGGATCCACCAGCAACTCTGTTTTACTATTCACCTTCTGCAAACAGGTTTTCCTCCAGATGCATGGGTAATTTGTGATTTTTTTCTGATATCGCAAATGACCTCAAACTTTGAAGTTATCTTGGACTCTTTTTCTTTCCTTTTCCATTTTTAATTCATTATCTTGGACCGACATCTCAAATTTCTCCCTACTTGTTCTTCTTAGAGATAAAATATAATTGCTAAATAACTAATTGTGTTTCAAAGCCCAGGATTTTAACACTAGACAATACTCCCTCTTCTTCAAAAACTGAATTTATGACTTTCATTTTCTGGGCTCAACATGTGGCATGGTTATGTTTCAGATTAAAAAAAGAAAAAATACAGCTCTCGAGTACTGCAGTGAAAAATTTTACGCTAGATTTCTGCTTTGGGTTTTTAAAGCTAATGAAGTGGAGATAATTTAAGCGATAGTATTCACGGAAATATTTCATTCAGAAACAACATGATGAAGAGAAGATCCTTCGCATATGAAAAACAAGCTGGATGGCAGATATGACATGACATGAATTTCCATATCCCTTGTCCTTGTGTAAAAGGGTATCCTTTTGAACATCAGTTATGTTGAAAAAAGCCCACTAAAATCAAATAACTTTTCTTATGCACCTATTATGCTCAAACCACTTTGGCAGATATTGAGAAAAATTCAATTATTAATCATTTATGGTGTGGCGGATAAAGCAACATTATCCTGGATGTTAATCCACCATGTTGACTTCTGATTAACCCCTGTTCCGAGAATGCTTCCAAGATTTCTACTTTATCTACTTTAGTGTAAAGCCTGCCTTTAGGTCAAAACAACCTTGACCATAAATTCTGCTGTTAGGCAGACCCACAAAGCATTCTTGTTTTTCCCTGAAGGTTCCACTTCAATTGTCCTGCCCATTCCTTTCCTACGGTATCTAAGCCTGAGTCTGGGGGGTAATGGTACAAGGATCCACCATCTCCTCTCCGGGCTGCCCAGGATGTGGCTGATGTTTGTACAGCCCTATTAAATGTTTCTTCCTGAGAAAATGGATTTATCAACCTCTTTCTTTGGCCTCTCAGCTTCCTTGGACTTTGGGGGTAGGTTTGTATAGACCTGTTCACCATGGAACATGTGGTCTTCATTTTCTAAAAGCCTATGTATTTGATTTATATTAATAAAATAGTTATGCAATGAAGACTTTTTTTCCAAAAATATCTTCTGCCATCATTCCAGAATAGATGCTGTGAAGCACATTGCAAACTGCACAATATGCATTTACTAGGAAGGGTAGGGAGAGATGAAAGGCCCATTTCAGGATAAGATGGTGAACAAACAGCTGCATATTCCCAGCTCTACACAGGATCTTGAAGATATCCCAGAAACAAGAGAATGTTTGATTCATCACAGAACCCAATACTTAAAACCCAAGAAACTGCCAATTTGCTGGACAGTGAGTGGGTACTAATGTAAGTTCAGGAAATGACAATCTGGGTAGAAAGGAAGGTGTGCCAAATAGAGCCCATTGGCAGCTATTCTGATTATGCCCCGCTTGGACCATTTATTGTGCCAGCTCTATCTTGGAGCAAAGAAAAAATCTGTAGGAGTAGTTCATTGGTGACTAAACTCACTGAGGTAACATCAAGAAGGAGCCACTAATGAGTAGATTATAGCAGCTCTGCCTTGTGTTGACAGGTTGGCCACTATGCATTGCTCTCTCATCTACCACATCTGGATGAATACACCCAGGGTATTTCTTTGAGAAGATTGCTAAGAGTTGCTATAGTAAGAGATTCCTTGAAATATAAGATTGGTTGATGAGAGGTGTCTGAGTGTGTTTTGTGTTGCTATAAAAGAATACCTGAACACCTGAGGCTGGAGAATTTATTACAAAAACAGGTTTATTTGGCTCACAGTTCTGCAGGCTGTACGAGAAGCATGGCACCAGCCTCTGCTTCTGGTGAGGGACTCGGGCTGCTGCCATTCACGACAGAAGGGGAAAGGGAGTCAGCACGTGCAAAGATCACATAGCGAGAGAGGAAGCAAGAGAGTGTGGAGGTGCTGGGCTCCGTTTAACAACCAGCTCTCTGGGAAATAGAGCTCACTCGCCCCTCAGGGAAAGCATTAAGCTATTCAAGAGGGATCCATCCCCATGACCCAAATACCTCGCTCTAGGCCACACCTCCAACATTGGGATCAAACTTCAACACGACATTTAGAGAGGACAAATATCCACACTATAACAGGAGGAATGGTGTAATTGGGAAGTTTTGGAAATATTTTAAGTATCAAAAACCTTCTTCCCTAAAGCATATTTTACCACAATCTCTAAATAGGTTTTTCAACCCATTCCCTACTCCCCGGAAACGTATTACCAAATTCTCCCAAAGGAACCTGAGTTTAAGGGACTAAGTATCTATATGAGAAGCATAAGTACCATAAAAGGAAAACGAAACCCAAAAATGCTCAAGTAATTTAAAAGCAAAGAAAAGGTAAATAACACAAATACATTAACAATGAGTGAAAATCAAAATTCTGAACAATTCCAATACAATACAGAGGCATGCCAATGAATAGAACAGAGAACAACAGGGTGCATGAAGATATTACAGTGTTTGGGAAGAGGTTTTGGGGAAATACAGATTTTTAAAATGCTTAAGAAGTTGACAGAGGAAAATAAATATGAGTCTGAATCTTATAAAAATATTGGTAACCAACCAAAAAAGCAGACTACATCATTTTAAAATCATAATAAAAAAGGAAAAAGTTAATGGAAAAGTAAACTTTATTGTAAAACTCCAAAAATTTGAGTGCTCACATTAAATGCAAATATATTAAACTCACTGGCTGAAAAAGAGATTCCCAGGTTTGATTTTTAAAAAGAAAAACAGAGAGTGACATCAGCAACATGGCAGAATAGAAGTTTTCTGACATCCTCTCCCCAAAGTGAACAGATTCTGACAACCAACCGCGAATGGGAATACCATTGTGGGGGTCTGAAAATCCATCAGAGAAGTTCCAGCATACCTTTGATGCAAAAAAATCTGAGAATAGATGCACTAAAGAGGGTAAGAACAGTTTCACTTTACCCACATCATTCCACCCCACCCTCCCAAGACAAGGAAGCTCAGTGCCCTGTCCCTAAATTCCTTCCACGGGGAAATGAGAGCTAGTGAGTGAGTGGGCAGCTTCCCCAGCTGTGCGAGCTATGTGGGACGCTGCCCAGGAGACCCACTTCTTTCTCACTCCATAATTCACCTTTAAAAAAGGAAGTCCTGCCATTTGCGACAATATGGATGAACCCGGAGGACATTACGCCGAGTGAAATAAGCCAGGCACAAAAGGACAAATTCTGCATGATCTCACTTGCATGAGAGATTTTTTTGACTCTAAAAAAGTAAAACTCATAGAAACAGAGTAGGATGGTAGTTATGAAGGACTGCGAGGGCTGGAGAAAATGGGGAGATTTGAGGAAAGGGTATAAACTGTCAGTTATATAAAAATGATAAGTTTGAGAGAGCTAATGTACATCATGGCAACTATAATTAATAATATTGTATTATATTCTTGGAATTTGCAAAGAGTAGATTGCAAGTATTCTCATCACACACACAAAAAAGGGTAACTATGTGAGGTGACAGATACGTTCATTAACTTGACTGTGGACAACTTTGGTAGTTATTTTTGTAGCCGTAAAATAGAATTAAGAGAAAAAAATCATAAGGAACAATAAAGAAAAGTTGTATACAAATAAAAGGATAATCAAGAAAAAAATTGATTATAAATACCTGTGCCAGAACAATATAGTCTTATAAAAAGCAACCCGACAGAATCCCAGAGGAAAATAAATGAATCAAAATGCATTTGGAGATTTAACTTATAGTTTTCAGAAATTGATATATCAAACAGGAAGAAAAAGAGTAAAAATATAGCAGATCTGAAAATAGTTGATTAGAAATCTCAAACGAACATACAGATCTAGAATTTTGCACTAAAGAAGATTAGACATTAGTTTGAAACACATGTGGAACAATTCATAATACTGGCCATTTTCTAGTCCACAAAGTCATCCTTAATAAATAGCTAAGAATCAATAAAAAAGACAGAAAAGCTTAATGAGTCAAAATCCAGAAATCATAAAAGAACTTTGCTAAATTTTAGAAATTTTTGCAGAGAAAACATACATAAATGAAGTCTAAAGAGAAACAGCAAACTAAAAAATATTTTTAAACATTGCTAGTGTGAGTGCAAAATGATGCAAGTTCTATGAGCAAAGAATGTCTACATTCTACATTATTAATGTAGACATTAGTAATGTCTACAAACTATAAACATTACAGATATATTAATGCTTCACAAGGCAATCCCACTTTCCTGTGACATGTACGAAAACACAGTATATATGGGTTATTTTTGTAGCATAATTTGTAATAGCAAAAGATTGGAAGCAACCAGGACTCTACTCATAGGTGATTGGTCAAACAAACTATAATACATATCTCACAGAGGAATATCACCTGGTTGAAAAAAATCTTGGAGAGTATTTATACCCCGATAGTCATACGCTAATAAGTATGCACTGTTAAGTGAGAATTCATGGGGAAGAAAAATATAGTATATGACTTTCATGGAAGGATGTGTGGGAAATAAGAATATGTGTATCTTGATATTTGCTTGTATTTAATAGAAACATTGGCAGGGTGAACAAGCAAAAATAATTATCTATTAGGGGATGGGAAAGATAGAGTAAGACATAGAAATTAGACTCTTTTGCATGTATCTTTTTTGCACAGTTTTGACCTTGTAGATAACTATTTTTTAAAAAAAGAAAAGAAAGTCTAGGGGTTTCCAAGTCAGTCACCTCAGTCATTCCATGGGTTCTGTGATTTGACGTTCTCCATAGCAATAGTATTAGCGCAGGAAGGCTCTGAGACCCAGTGTCTGGAGTGCCTATTTGTACACACCAATGCAGCAGGTGGTGGCCAGCCTGAGACTGCAGATTTGAAAAGAGGCTGAGACTTCAATCAGAGTTTAGGTCAAGGATAGAGGGATGATGTACAGCAAGATCAGTTCTGGGCAGGGTTCAAAAGCTATTTACCAAGACCTTGCCAAAGGTTTGGAGTCCATTTAATGCTAGGGCTTCAAAGATCAGAGCAGAGGGAAATAAGACACTGGCATCAAAATTCTAAAAAATTGGTGCATCAGGCAATTTCTAACAGATCTATGTACAAATTCCAAGCAGGTGAGGAAGTGCCAAGGCCAGCTTGGCCAGTGCCTTAACCTGGTTCCACTGAGGGTTAAACCAATCCAGCGTGGCTGGCAGGCTTCAAGTTCAATGCAAGGATCATGCACAGAAGACCATACATATGAACCACGCAAGCAGGGAAGAGGTACATAGATTTTTTTCCATTTGAATATGGGTAGATTTACAAATGCTTTCACATCCCTCGTTTCATGTGAAGGTCAGAATGACTGTGTTATATAGCTAGAACTCTTATTTCTATTATCATTTCTTAGATGAGAAAACTGGTACTCAAATAAGCGAAATGGCAGGTGCATGTTCACGTAACTAGAAACAGGTTGTGCAAGGACTGAATATAATTCCTACTCCTGCTCACTGACTCAGTCATTAATGCATTCACTTACCACTCATTACTGAGTACCTCATAAGTCAGGCACTAGGCAGACAAGGATTATAAGAAGTAATTTCTCCCCTTGAGCAGCTCACCATACAGCGAGGGCCTCTTTCTGCTACAGTTGTATCCAAAAGGAATTCTCTTCCCCACGCCCTCAACTACACCATTGGCAAGACGTGCAATGAAAGCATTAAGTTCAACTCCAGGGGTTTTCAAGACGTCTGGGGGAGGTTAGAAAGCCCATTTATTCAGAGTCTAATTATCTATATGTTTAGTTTTATAGGATCCCCCTCACCCCCACCAAAATGTGCTTTGGGATCATTTCACTGAATATTAGCAACACCAGCAGGGAGAGATAAGAAAATTTTAAAAAGTGAAATTCAAGTTCATCAACTTTTCTATTTATTAGAGAATAGTAAGGAGGCAGGTTGAGACTGTTTACAAAATGAGGATTATTTGAGGATATCAATTATTCAGCCTAAGCCCACCCCGACCCTACAGATAATAAAATTGGAGCTTAATCAGAGGCATACAGTGATTTGCCCTGTATCTTAATTTTTTATTGTTTTATATTAAAAATTGCAAATGCCTTCTTGAATACACTGAATTGTTTTCACGTTAAAAATCATTATTTGCCTGTTTGTTTTGCTTTCAGTTAACAGGGGCAGGGAACAGCACAGACCAAGTGGAGGTTCTGAAAAATGACCGACCTGCAGCCAAGGTCTGAGGTCTAGTAACTCCGATTTTTGCTTTAAAATGGGAAAAGAACAGAGAAAATATTATCAGGATTAAATGAACAGATTTTATTATACATGAAGGAAGGACTCAAACTAAAATGATCACAGATGCACACTGCATACTACTGGCTTCCAGCACAAGTGTGCAAGTTCACTCTAGGCCCTAACTTTCATAGTAAGTTTGTTGCTAAAATAATCAATTCCCAAGGAGACCTTGAAGTACGGAACAAGATTTTCACAGTATGCTTTTCTAGAAATGTTTGGGAACCTCTGTCACAAAGAATAGAAAATTGAATTTAGAGACATCCACAGAAGCCATATAAAAAGTATTTCGGGTAATGCTCTGTTTGTTCTCTGGGAATTGTCTGAAACCTGCCATCGATACTCCACTAACAGTGATTCCAGTGACAGTCATAACCTATTACAGCTTCCAGACCCAGTGGTTAATTATTGGCTTCTCTAAAAGAAAAAGGTAGCTGTCTGACAACGTTGGAAAGAAAATGCGGTGCCTTAAATATGCTGCTTAACGGGGTTTGTGTTGGCCAGGCAGAAAATCGCAGCGAGATGTTTTAGAAGTAATTCCCTCCTATAATTTTGATTGCCTGTCAAGCTTCTTTTTTGCGGATGGCTCAGTCTTTCTTGTTCTCAACCCAATCTACTGAAAGAATGGAGAGACGGGGACAATGGAAACAGGTGCACACCTCCTTTTTCATTTTTTCCCCTCTCAAGTGCCACCAAAGTTCAGCAAAATGTCAGTATGCTTTGATGTCATAGGCAAATATGGCCAAACACTTTACAGTGGGCTGAACTGAGACGCCCCATTAATCACAGACGGAAAGTTACATATACATGTGCACATATTGGATAATCAAGTTCTATGAAGTTTATCACCTTGATAGATTAGGCAAATACTGAAAAGGAAGCAGCAGGTTAGACAGGCAGTAAAAGAATAAAATTAAAGCCAATTTAACAAATTAATCCAGAACTACATGTATGCTACAAATAGATTTTTTCCATTAATCTGACACAATAAAGTCCTGAGCCCAGGGCAATTAAAAGCTACTGGAATACGAAAGAAATTAAGGATCTACCATAGCAACTGAAATTATTTGCATCCCACCAAATGAGTTCTACGTGACATATTTTTCTTTCTCGATCTGGGCCAACATACGTTTGATATATAAAGTATTTTAAATAGACTTAAAGATGTGCCTACGTAAGAATAAAGTATCCTTGCTTTTCCATTTTCTCCTCCCTTGTTAATTCCCTATTATTTCCATCGTCACCACTCTACTTTTGTCAGTAAATTCCAAAAGACAGCTAGCTTAGAATAAATGTCGTTAGTCCTTACATAATGGTCGCAGAGTTGTTAGGATGCTTCTCAGAAATGTTCACTGCAAGATCACGAATTGACATTATTATCTTCACTTCTAGGTGATGACAACTACCTACTTTTTGTTTTTGATTCTAATAAAAGTAGATCAGTGTTGACAAAATTTAACTAATCAGCCCCTGTGACTTCGGGATGCTGGAATAAAGCTTCACAGAGTCAGTCTGATTTTTATTGGTCAGGTGTTACCTATTGTGATATTTATTACAGGTACTGTTAACCAGAAAAAATGTAACGAGGTTCATAATTTGAAAATGAGAGCTTTATTTGTCATAAAAGGTTGCAGCTTGCAGGTGGCCATGCAGGCAGGCTGGAAAGCAGAGCCCACCGTCACAAGCCAGGAACCAGGACTTCCAGACAGGGACGACGGGAACGGGAATTTATACTGAGCAGGGTGGCCAAGTATACATATTTAACAAGCTATAGGAAGAGTCATGAGAATTTATGAAAAGAGAAACACGTTCCTGTGCAGTCATGCTTTACACCTCTTTATGGGGTCCATTCTGGGCAGGAAGGCTTAGGATTTTATTTTTAGTTCATGGTATTTACTAACTATTAATACTTTCTAATTTCTGTATTTCCCAAATGAGCACATGTTGAATTTTTATTTATTTTTTTTTTACTTTTGATGAATAGTGGCAGTTTTATTTACTCAGATGGTTGGAGACAATTATTTTCTAATTATGCAATTCTTCCTTTCTTCCCTTTCCTTCCCCTACCTCTCATTCCCTTTCTTTCCTCTTTCCTCCTTGATTTTTTCATCTATCTCTCGTTTCTCTTTCCCATTCCCCCATCCTCCATTCTTTTTTGGTTATTTCTTTCTGTAACTATTTGATGAATTTCTATTCCATGCCAGCCATGATGTTTAGTTCCAGCGATACAAGCACAATTCATACCATCGAGGACATCAAACTAAAACAGTATTATTCATAATATGATAAGGGACAATAGAATATTTACATGGTACTATGGGAAACATGGAGCAAGAAAGGGCAGTTTCTTAGAAGGGTCAAGGGTAGAATGGAAGAATTGGGGAAGTCTTCATTTCTTAATTATTGAGGAGTCTATCAGAGAAAAGAGGAAGGCGTTTTAAGCAGAGGGAAAAATAAAGCTTGTGTACAGAGATATGAAAATGCATAGAATGTTGGTAGAGTTGTGAGCAGCCAATTCTAGCTCATGCAGGAGAAGCATTAGGTGTGGGGAACACTTTTTTTCTCTTTTGGTGACAAAGTCTTACTCTGTGGCCCAGGCTAGAGGGCAGAGGCCAGATCACAGCTCCCTGCAGCCTGAAACCCCTGGGCTCAAGCGATCCTCTGGCCTCATGCTCCTGAGTAGCCGGGACTACGTGCACGCTCCACCATGCCCAGAGGTGGGAGACGGGGTGGGGAGAATTTTAAAGGGTCTTCCATTCCATGATAGGCACCTAGTGTTGTATCTTTTAGGCGATGCTCCCCCTTTCAAGGATTTTCAAAAATACTAGAGTGACTTGTTCTGATTTAAAAAAATAATTTCTAATAGAACTTGATGAAAGACATTCCAAGGAAATTTATAAACATAAAAAACCCTTTATGATTCCCTCCCAAATAATTTTATGAGCAAATAGCCTTACACGGTGTTCCCAGGAACAGCTCCCTCCGAGCGAAGAGCTGAACACATTACTTGCCTCAAACCTCAGGCTGTATGTGTCCCACACTGTTCCTGGGCCTGCCTCAAGTTTCTCAAAGTTCACGTCCATTCCGAGTGTATTTTGAGAGCATCCGATCCATGTTATAACACTCTACAATGGCGGCAGGGAGGGGATTCACAACAATATCAGAGTAATAGTATCTATTCAGTGAGCTCTTCCTTTCACCCAAAATGCCTAATGGCAGCACATTGCTTCTTGAGAAAGATTTTAGTTATGTGTTGTGATTGTTAGCCATTTTCAAGGGGATCTGAGGGCAGCTCGAATTATTTTGCCACTGAGTTTTAATCAATGGAAAAACTGTGGAACATTTCATACAAAATTGCAGTGATCTTCTTTGATAGCTTCAGCAGAAAAAGTGGAAAATTGCAGAAGATTGTAAAAAAAAAAATAAAAAAACAGTTAAAATGGTTTACAGTTACTGCCAACCTCTCTCTCAAACCCTGCTATTTTATCATTTAATGTAATCCATGATTTAAGCTACTAGCTTAAATTTCACTTTTGATTTTCTTCCCTGTGTTAAGACTTCCTGGCCCCCTGCATCTGGCATCCAGCAGGAACATTCACTGATTCCTGCTTAGTAAGCACTTGGGCAGTTACACATTCAGGTCTACAGCTCTATGTGGTCATGAACATTTATTAAAGACTTCCATTTTCTGCACAGATTATTTTGTCTTCACTTAAATTGGAAACATCTCAAACTTTTTGTTGCAGACATTTCAAATTTCCTTTTTAATTAGCCATAGGTGTTATGTTTCCAATAATCAGTAAGCTATTGGCTTCACAAATTATATACAAAAAATAAAATATATAGAAAGGTATGTATTATTTAGGTAGAGATGTATTTTTAAATAGTAATGCAATAGGATCAAGGCATTGATCTCAGTAATAAAACTTCTTTCTCCTGTTTGAAAACTTGAATTTGAAGTTGTGATGGTTTATTCCACTTATTTGCCACCTAATCAAATAGGATCTTGTATTACTTATTTTCCTGTGGAATTATCTGTGTTGTAGATTTTCTCACCCCAAGTAAACTGTAAACTTCCAGAAAGCATGAAGTGCATGCCATTCTTTTCAAGCTCCTGAATCCCCCTACAGAACCATACATGTTGCTTTGCATATTTGATATTAAAAATATTCCCTGGGAGTTAAATATTTTGATAAGAAACTTGCTTCCTCCACTTCGAGATGTTTAACATACAACTCAGGAAAGCAGATTTGCCTGACATTACTTAGAATATTATCTGTTTATCTTATTTTCTTTCTTTTAAAGTTCATATTCTCACTTGCTATGAGCTATCATTCTCTCATTATTACAAATTATCACTTATTTTTACTCACATGTGTGGATGCCCAGAATTCTTAAATTCAGACTGCTGCTACCTTGCAGACATTTTAACTTTGTGTAACAGAGGAGGAGTTAAAGCGCTTTCTCCAACGATGGAAAGGTAGGTTGGGAAATAAATTACATTTTCAATATATAAAGGGCAATTATCTGGCTCAAAGAAGTGCCCACAACATATATTTTACGTAATTCCTGTAATGCATTGTAGGAAAGCAGGTAGAAAAACAGATAAATGAGAGGGGATATGAATGCTAGTATGAAAACTGAGAAGAGCTTAGGAAGAGACAGAAGGAAAGAGACATAAAAGAATACAATTCATTCTTATGAGGAATTTGAAAAAGATCAGAAATTGACTTTTATAGGAGTAAATTTATAAAAAAAATTATAGGAAATATAAAAGCGAGCTGTGATCATACAGAGGGTAGAAGACAAAAATGTTCTTTCTAAAGGAATTCATCACGGTAAGAAAAATATCACCTCCTTAACCCTAGAACTGAAAAGCTACAATATATGTTATAAATAAACCTTATAAATCAGTGAAGGATACTAGAGAAATAGGAAACCAAACTTATGCTTTAGAAAATAGACAAATTAAAAAGTATATACATTGAAAAGGAGCTGATATAACTCCTGAGAAAAAGCTTTAGAAAAGATAATTCTAAATAATGGCAACATTTTTCAATTATATGAGTGAAGAAAACATGTTCTTCAACATATAGAAGGATGCAGAAGGTGATTCAATACCATTTAAACCGGTCACGTTAACTTCAGCTTTTTCAATACGCCCTTTGGAGAAAACGGTAGTATTCTCAAATTTTGCAAAATTTGCAGAACATAGTTCACTGCTCTGGAATTTATTTGCATCTAAAATAATAGTACTAGTCCTTCATTGCAAATGAAAAAATAAAATAATAGCATACTTAAAGGGAAGGAGAATGAAGTTTTTCGAGATTAAAACATAGATTTAGGGATGCAATAGGCTTTGAAGGTTTCAGAAATTGTCGGCAAAATAAAGATACTGCATTCTTATT
Source organism: Avahi laniger (assembly GCA_963575035.1). NCBI lineage: Eukaryota > Metazoa > Chordata > Mammalia > Primates > Indriidae > Avahi > Avahi laniger. Next base: position 5,970 of record CAUYSK010007508.1, on the reverse strand, counting down.
TATGATGTATATTCACATAAATTGAAGTCTTAAAAACTGATTTCCAGAAGTAATTCGCACGCATGTTCTCTATTCAATTGTCAAACATTTATTGAGTTTTTCCCATGTACAAACCAATGTGCCAAGTAGACAAAGATTTATACGTTGGCAAGGCTGCCTAGAAATCCAATATTGGACCTCTCCACTGTGTTTTGCACACAAGGCAGCAGCCAATATTGTCACTAATAGGACTTACATATCAAGGGAATGTGGCAATGTAATGCTTTAAAAATATTCCTTTGAAAATGTGGAGTTTACTATTCTTCCCAAGTAATGAAGAAGTACTGTTTATATTGCCCTTACAGATACTTAGGTAGAACCTATTTACCTATTTAGCCCTAAGCTGTCAGAAGCCGGGGTTGGGGCTAGAGGCTTTAATAGCTTAGCTAACATTAAACAGAGAAAACATGATAGAATCTTTGATACAGTGTTGCTCTCAGGGAACTCTGACCAAAAGAAATATCTGGTTTTCCTGATGGGATGGTGCATGACGTGGGATGCCTCTGTCATGCTAACGTTTTTTTCTTTCATCAAACTTACAGAGAGCACTCATGGAGGAGACAAGATGGCTGACCAGAGACATCAGCTGCCAGATAGTCTCAGGAGGAAAAGTTTTAGATGAAAAAGAAAACAAACAAACATGGATTGGGTGTAAATTCTAGGGAAAAGTGGCAGAACCTAGCAGAAATTCCACAGGAAGAAGTTACAGAACAGAACAAGGAGAAAGATACTGGCAGAGATCAACCCCCAGGAGGCTTGGAACCTGACGAAAAGGGGAAGGGTTTGTTTCTCCCTCCCTCACATCTCTGGCAGTCAGCAGTCTCCTGAGCTGCTGGAGAGCCTTTCTACCCTCACAAACCCAAAAGCTGCTGCTGCCAGTGAACTGGGAGCTTCTTGAGGACAAAGCACCAGGCTGCCAGCCCCCTTGGGGTCAGTTCCCACCACCACAGACTCGAGCTGAGATGGCAGGGGCCATATTGCTTCTCCACCCACCATGCACCTTTGTCCTCCCCTGTGAGCTTCAGACCCTCGCTTTTTGTCTTGCTCATTTCCAATTTCCCAATCCCCATCAAAATACCAACAACATATTTCACAGATCTAGAAAAAATAATTCTATGTTTCATTTGGAACCAGAAAAGAACCTGAATGGCCAATCTTAAGCAAAAAGAACAAGTTTAGAGGCATCACATTACCAGTCTTCAAACGATACTACAAGGCCATTGTAACCAAAACGGCATGCTATTGGTACAAAAATAGGGACATAGATCAATGGAAAAGACCAGAGAATCCAGATGTAAAACCATCCACATACAGCCAACTGACCCCAATGGCAATTATAGCAACAATATAAATAAATGAGACCTGATTAAATTAAAGCTTCCACACAGCTAAGGAAGTAATCAACAGAGCAAATAGACAACCTATAGAATGGGAGAAAACATTTGCAAACTATACATCCAATAATGGGCTAATATCCAGAATCTACAAAGAACTCGAATAAGTGAGCAAGAAAAAAACAACCCCATTAAAAAGTGGGCAAAAGACATGAAAAGAATTTTTTCAAAAGTAGTCAAATGGCCAATAACCATATGAAAAAATTCTCAATGTTACTAATCATCAGGGAAATGCAAATTAAAACCTCAATGAGATATTGCCTTATCCCTGTTAGAATGGCTTTTATTAAAAAGTTCAAAAACATTAGAGGCTGCTGTGGATGTAGAGAGAAAACACTTCTATACTGTTGGTGAGACTGTTATTAGTACAACCTCTATGGAAAACAGTATGGAGATTCTTCAAAGAATTATTAAAAGTAGAGCTACCATTTGATCCAGCAATCCCACTACTGGGTATCTACCCAAAGGAAAAAATCATTTTATCAAAAAGACACCTGCACTCGAATGTTTACTGCAGCACAATTCACAATCACAAAGAAGTGGAGTCAACCCAAGTGCCCATCAATTCATGAACAGATTAATAAAATGTGGTATCTGTATACCGTGGAGTACTATTATTCAGCCATAAAAACACATGAATTAATGCCTTTTGCAACAATTTGGATATAACTGGAGACCATTAACATTATCCTAAGTGAAATACCTAAAGAATGGACAAGCACCAAATGTACTTGTTATTGAAACTAACCAATGAACACACATGTGCAGAGGGAAGTAAAACTCAGTGGAAATCACGCAGGGGGGAAGAGGGAGGAGAGCATTGGGGAAAATCTACCTAAGGTACAATGAACACTATTTTCGTGATGGGCACACTTATAGCCATGACTCAAGCATTACAAAAGCAGTCCACGTAACCGAAAACATTTAAAATTTAAAAAAATAAAAATGAACTTACAAAGAGTACTCATGGCCCAAATAAATGTAGGGCACCCGATCTTTTTCTCTTTTCCTAATTTATATCTACTTATATCCACTTATATCAATGTAATTTTTTCATACTGTCATGAATCCAAACTGATATACCCTTCATTAGTGTATTTCCATAAGTTCATAAGAACAAAAGGTTCCCCATGCGGTGTCAGTGAGGGAAATGTTTACGTATTTTTTCCATTAAAAATCCATGCCTATCCCTGCCATTTTTCCTGCTTTTGGGAAAAGCTTGAAATATGAGGCTAAATTTCCTGATAACCAGGCCTTTTAGCAACATCCTCATCTAATGTAGAGGGTTTATAGTCAAACAACCAGGTGAAAGGTGGAAGATGATTTGCATATTAATGGATCAATTATTCTGTCCTGCATCCTTTTTAAATTATTATGAAAAATAGGTGGCAAGGAAATGGTTTTCCTCATTCTGATCTCTGGGAAGGTTTTACATGTTCTTTTAGGCTGTTTCCTCATAATTTTGAATGTTTATGCATTCTCAAAATGTACTTCTCATATCCATTTATGTAACTCAGGGCTTTCCTTTTCAAATGTAAATATTTGACATCATTTTGAATGCTATTATAAAAATGAGATAAAAATGTCAACAAGTGGCAACATGTCTTTGAAAAATATGGTTATAGACAGGAAGATGTTTAAAGTTATCCCAGTGAAAGCAAGGGTGGAACTGAGCAAATTAATTGATGAAACCTCAGTGTAAAAGATATAATTTTGAAATTATATGTATGCTTTGGAATATCTCAACATGTGGGGAGAATCTTTTGATGGTGCTTGTTTTTATAATTGGGTACATTTACATTCAGTCCCGTACCAGAATGAATGGAGAAGGCCTGATTTTGCAGTATCACAGTTTCACAAACCAATCAAAAGTACCAATAATAGAAACATATTTTTGTCTTGCAAAAATGTTTACAGTAGAAAGGTATGCTGAAAGGAGGCAAAAAGGAGTAATTCTGAAAATATTTTAGCTGAAATATTTATACATTTTAATACAAAATAGAATTGAAAATATATTCCATCTAGCAGATTTTGCACCTGCAGAGAATAATTTCTAAATTAAAAACACAATCTATAGAGAAGAATCAACTGGAAACACCAACAATTTCTAAGTTTTTAACCGTAAATTGCATCTTGGAAGAAAGTTGCAACCATGGCAGCTTCCAATAGCTGTTCTTTCTGTACCATCTGTTAAATAGGAGTGATTGGTTCTCTCTCCCTGAAACAGAGATCTCTTAGTGCCATTTAACAAGTATTCCAAGTCCCAGTTTAGCAAGCAGAGTCAGCAAAGATTACAGTCCTCAAGTAGTCACTCCTATAGAAGCCACCCCACTCAACTTTGAGGATTACGAGCACCTGGGAAGTAACATAAGGGAGTACCACCTGTCCACTCATAAGATAGAGTCTGCAGAGAAGGATCCTTCATCACGCTTTGTATTTCCATATTTTTGATAGTACAAAGTCTAGGCTTTGTACTGTTTCTTTCAATCTATACCAGAACTCAAAAATTATCCTCTTTTTGTTGACATTTATCTTAATTTTTTTTTTGAATCACCTATTACATGTTCTGTCAAAAAGAGATAATTTTGTGCCAATATTTGCTTAGGAATGACCTTCTAAAACAAAGGCAGAGGACTTCTACAAATATATTCTTCTCCCTCCTTCCCCATCATCCCACCAATTCTGACCTAGAGAAGCAAAAGGTAATGGAAAGGGGTGGAGGAAGAGGGAAAGAAAAGGCTTTTTGATTGCTCTTGCTTCCCAGATTGTGCCCGTGCCTGGATTGCAGGCTGGGGCCAAGCATTTTCTGACTTGTATGCAGGTGAAAGATACTATGAGGTCTCCTCAGGAAATGTTAAGATGAAAGTGGTCTAGGAGGCTGCTTTATCTTAGGTGTCTTGATTAAAGGTCTAACCATCCATTTAAAGGCAGCTGTAACAAATGAAATGATTGCTACACACCTGGTCTATCAATCCCAGCTGCCAGACCATCCCTGCTTCCAAATGTCTTGCAGGAGTATTTCTCCTCACCTTCTCAGTACTCTGAGTTCCACACCATGACAAATGGTTGTAACAAAACATATAATTTTGTCTCTTATCACTGTTTCAGCCCTGATCTTATCTGCAATCATTTTATTTCGTTCTTTTCTTTACCATCATCTTAGACATTTTACAGAGATGAACTTACACTATATATGTAAATGAGTGTATATATTTAACTTTTCACTTTATAATTTTCGTTTGCAAAAATCTACACACGTTCCTTGACTTAGAAGGAGGTTCTGTCCCTATAAACCCATCACACACTGAAAATATCACAAGTCAAAAATGCATTGAAACTATCAAACCTAAACTATAGCTTAACCTAGCTTACCTTTTATTCCCAACAACTTCCTATTTATTCACATATATGTGTATTTTTTAACCGAAAACAACCATTCTACATATACTGCTTTTTTAGCAAAAAATTATAAACATCTTTTACAACCTCAATAAATGTACATCCACAGCTTCATTTTTTTTAAACCTTTTAGTAGGAAAATATTCAAGTATTTATAAAGGCAGACAGAATAATAAAACAAACCCATTACTCAGATCACTTGATTATCAACTCACAGCCAATCTTGTTTCATTTATACATCATTCTCTTTCACATTATTTTGAAGCATTTATCATTTTATCTGCAAATACTTAAACAACTAGTTAGAGAAGATAAGGACTCTTTAAAACTATAACCACAATAACATTGATTTTATAGCTGCGCTTACCTTTCTGAGAGCGTCCTTCCCAAGAGCCGAAACATGGGCGTCCTCATAAAACCTACGGACTGGCTGAATCCAACCAGGTACCCCAAGCCTGGGGCCTACAAAAACATTCCCTCCGGCGTCTGGAATAGAGGGAACAGGAAGTGGTGGAGGAATGGAGGGAAGGGGCGGAGAGAAATAAAGTCTCGGAGATCTGAGTCCTAAAAACGCGAGATCCTGGATCCAGGGAACTTACCAGAAGTTTCTCGCGGCAAGGTCAGGGAGACAGCTGAGCTGCATCAATGGGCACGTGCAGACGTCCGTGCATTGACCTCCCATCACGCTGGGGGAAACTACAGGTCTCCCTGGGTCCCTTAGTGGTTACCACTTTTTTTTTTCTTTTTTTACCACCTGTTAACTATTAATTAAGGAGGTTTATTTCTCATAAAGGGCAGCAACCTGTTGGGCTGCCATTCCAAGAGGTTGGGAAGCAGAGCCTTGGCCAGAAGCCAGGCACACGTGCTTCAAAGAAGAGACAAAGGGGAACAGGATTTTATATTAAGCAGAGTAGTCAAATATACATATTCCACAAGCTATGGGAAGAGCCATGAATATTTTTGAAGGGAAATCATACGCATATAATTGGTTTTTATTTCTCCCATCCCATCATGGCTAGGAACTCAGTTTTAAGGTGTTTCTTAGCCAAGAGGCACCCATTCAGTTACCAGGGGGCAAGGGTTTTATTTTTAGTTCCCAACTGTAAAATTATTTCCTGTTTATTTTCAATTCAAATTT
>CAUYSK010007507.1:0-17466 GCA_963575035.1 Avahi laniger | reverse complement strand
CCTGAGCAAGAGCGAGACCCCATCTCTACCAAAAATAGAAAGAAATTAATTGGACAGCTAAAAATATATATAGAAAAAATTAGCTGGGCATGGTGGTACATGCCTGTAGTCCCAGCTACTTGGGAGGCTGAGACAGTAGGATTGCTTGAGTCCAGGAGTTTGAGGTTGCCGTGAGCTAGGCTGACGCCACGGCACTCGCTCCAGGCAAGAGATTGAGACTCTTTCTCAAAAAAAAAAAAAAAAAAAAAAAGATTCTAGGAAATGCACAGCTAAAGAAGCAAAAGAAGAGGAAATGCATGGATAATGATAAAAGAAGAAAATAATAACCCTAAATTTTAAACAATAATATTGAACAATAAAATGAAAAGCTGATTCTTTGAAATGACCATGATTTTGATCTAATGAAAAATAAAAAGCAATGAAAAAGTTGCCATATAATTCTAGATATAGAAGAGATTTTAAAATAGTAAGAGAATTCTATGTACAACTGTATATCAATAAATTTGAAAATCAGGATGAAATATTTGGTTATCCAGGAACACGTAGGAAATTGAACCAAGAGGCAGAAAATCTAAATTGATCAGTAACTATTGAAGAAATTATAATCAGTGATCTATCCCTAAAATGTCCCAGAGCTAAATAGTTTATAAACATCCCACTAAAATTGCCAGAAGCAAGTGAATTTCTTTGTTATATAAACTATTCTGGTGCATAAGTAAAGAAAAAAAGGTTTCCCACTTAGGTTCACATAATTCTAATACCCGAACCAGACAAGACTGGAAACGTACCACCTCACATGCATCATTGCAAATATACTAAATAAAATATTAGAAAATAAAATCTACTGTTGTTAATGAATAATACACAAACCAAAGAATTTTTACCTACATATCATACCCCGAAACTACTATTTTGATTCACCTCCCCACCAAGAATATTTAATACCAATTGATTTTTTGCATCTCTGCCAACACAGGGGGTTTGGTAGGAGAGGAAGACTGGTTTTTCCTGTTTGACTTCTTTTATTCTGAAACACAGATATAAATTATGCAATTGATGTTTTTAAGCATTTTAATTTCAAATAACATAGTTTTTGAGTCATGATGAAGATGTAATATCTCAAGTCAGCCAAAGCAAAATTATAAAATTACTTTTCCTACGGAGCCTCCATTCTCCCCTTCGTGCTCCCTTTTCTTCTTTTCGAGACACACTTCCCTCCACCCAGTTTCACCCCCAGGTCCCTGAGTTCTTCATCCGAAGCATATCAGGACTGGGCATGAACAGGTGGGCAACCCTTGCTCCTACATCAGCTTTTCAGAAAAACTTTAAAGTCTTGTTGTACCGTAACATTGCAAGTTCCTTGATAAACAACAGTGCACATGGTCATGAACCTTTCCCCAGAAATCCTTCAGAAACTCTGCGTTTATCTGTCTTCCTTTAGCCAACCTCAAATCTAAATCCGTTGCTGGGAAAGCCTGATAATCTTGTATTTCAGGGTAACTTTAATGTATCTGTTTGCTGCTTCAGAAGAATTTTCATCTGAAATGTGATCTCTAATTATACAGTGAAATTTAGGCATCAGCAGAACAAGTAGGTCAGATGTTTAAGGAATTCCATTTGATGCCTAATTTCTTAATTCTTTTAAACAATGAGCTCAGATGTTATCCTGATTCTCCTAGGCTTGCTACCAGCTAAGTGCAAGATATATGATAATAACCATAACCATCCCTGGCTTTAAAGAATTCTAATAACTTAAAGAGTTAGCCAGAATTCCACCTCTGTCTCCTGGATCTTTCTCCAGTGGACTGCAAACTTTCTTCTCAATTTGGGCATCCCTTCCTGAGTTCAGAGCATAAAATAGCTGCCTCTCAACTCCCAGGGGAATCTCTAGGAGTAGCAATAGTTGTTTGGGACAATGTCCACATGGCCCCTTGATCAAACCTGTGGTTATACTGAAGCAGATTTCTGTGCAAATTTAATTGAGTTGGAACACACCCCCACCTGACAATCCTTACCAGAGATCACAACTGTGGCCCATGACCCAAACATAGTGCATAGATGGATTTTGTTTGGCTCTCTATATTTTTAAACTCTTTGAGTTCAAATGTCTATGGAGGCATTTCAATTTGCAACATCTGCCTTAGCACTGCTCATTCTAGGCTCTGACCTTGGGACAGAAACAAGTACAACAGAGTCAGGTAGCTCACAAGTCAGGTGCTTGTTTTATCTTCCCTGCCACATCATTTCTTTTCCCAATATTTAAGGCACAAGACAAAGAAGTGAGAGCTATTGAATTCCAATCACAACTCTCCTTACAGCTTATTGTGTGACCTTAAACAAGTTACCTTATCTCTAGGAGGGACACTAGAAGATTTCTCAGGAAACTAATAGTTTAAGAATCTATGATTCTATGAGTCTTTTCTCTCCACCATAGTGACAAAACTTAGAATTATATATTAGCAAATGCTATTATGTCCACTTCCTATGCAGTTGGAAATAGACAAGCAGTATTATGATTCCATTTTGCAGATATAGAAACTTGACACATGAAACAATTGAGTACAATAGTACTCAGGGTGGGTAATCAAACAACATTTTGGCTTCCCTACAAAGCTTCCTCTGACTTGGAAAATAAATTCTTTGTTATTTTTAAGCATCATTTGAGACTTTTTCCACTCCCTTTTCTCTACCATTAGTTGTTACAGTCCCAGGAGTTGAAATTTATGCCTGAGGGCACATAGTTATGTTGTCTGTATATTAAAATGTCATTTTGTCAGCCACCCTCCATCTGCATCAGTCAATCCATGGATTTTGTGACAATCACACTTTTCAAGGAAAATACACAGTCAGCCATACTCTGCCAACACTGCCATGTACTTTTACCCATTTGCTTTGGTTGAAGTTATCTTCTGCTCTATTAAATGGGTCTATGAGCAACTGTGCTGTGCTATGTAGGACTTCTGGACCTGGATAGCTTAGCCTTATTAATTTCTCCATCTATCTCTAATCTAAATGTTTAAATCAATGGTGTGTTGATTACATACTTATGTATATCTATCTTTATGTATATTCATGTATTTATTTTGTGTGTTTACATAAAATTAGCAAGTGTGGGAGGTAACATATTTGAAAATATACATCACTATGCTTGACACATATAAAGGCCCTAAAAGCATAGTTTTATTTTTTTTCACTGGGGGAGAGGGCTGTCTTAGTCCACTCAGACTGCTATAACAAAATACCAGAAACTGGGTGGCTTACAAACAACAGAAATTTATTTCTGACAGTTCTGGAGGATGGGACGTCCAAGATCAAGGCATCACAGACTCAGTGGCTAATAAGGGCCATCTTTATGGTCCGTAAAGAGCAGCTTCTAGCTGTGTCCTCACGTGGTGAAAGGGGGAAATCAGGTCTCTAAGGCCTCTTTTATAATGGCACTAATTTTATAATGATCACTAATCATGACCTAATCATCTCCCAAAAGCCCACCTCCTAATACCATCACATTGGTCATTTGGTTTCAACACATGAATTTTGGGGGGGACACAGTTGTTCACACCATAGTGGGGGTTATATGATTATCATCGATGCAATTATAAGAGGTCTCTGTTTGGAAGTTAATGAGGCATCTTCCTCTTAAAGAACTGCAGAGCCTTCTCATTAGATTCTTGTTCTGTGTGCTTGCCCTGTGGTTAAGAATCTGTTTTATAGATAGTAACATGGTCTCTGTCCAGATGTGGTCTCATTGACTTAACTTCTTTAGGGGGAAAAATGCATTGCTAATGGTCATCTTGTCTCAAATTGCAGATCACGGTATTTCGGATGGGATCAGAAGGACATCAGGACATTGACTTAGCTATCCTGACAGCTTTACTCAAAGGTAAAAGAGTTTCCATGTCCAGAGAGTGCAAAAATAATTTAAATGGATTAACACAATAATATATGTCTTTTAATAGTGGGTATAATTCCAAATGATACTATGACACATTAAGTTACTGATAACATAAGGGCCTCTCCTCTAAGACACTGTTACTGCTATTAAATTCTCCTAGAACAGATCTTTTATAGTGTGACTCAATTTTTTTTTTTTTTTTTTTTTGAGACAGAGTCTCACTCTTTTGCCCGAGCTAGAGTGAGTGCCGTGGCGTCAGCCTAGTTCACAGCAACCTCAGACTCCTGGGCTCAAGCGATCCTCCTGCCTTAGCCTCCCGAGTAGCTGGGACTACAGGCATGTGCCACCATGCCCAGCTACTTTTTTCCATATATTTTTAGTTGTCCGATTAATTTCTTTCTATTTTTAGTGGAGACGGGGTCTCGCTCTTGCTCAGGCTGGTTTCCTACTCCTGAGCTCAAACAATCCACCCGCCTCGGCCTCCCAGAGAGCTAGGATTACAGGCGTGAGCCACTGCGCCCGGCCAGTGTGACTCAATTTTACAAGATTTAAATATACTACAGTTCAAGTCACGTCCATTGAATTATAAATATATATGAAGAAAAAGGCTGACATAGTATGTAAAACACAGGTTACCTGAGGTTATTTAATAATAATTATTACCCTATCTACTTTCAAAAACCATTTGACATGACATATGTGTCGGTGTGTGTGTATACACACACACACACACGCACGCACACACAATACATTAAAAATGGAAAATCAAACACCATTGAGAGGAAGGGAGAAAGAAATAAACCAAAAAAAAAAAAATTAGGCTACTGTCCTTGTTATAGTTGAGCATTAAATTCAACTCTAAGCTTCCTGGAAGTCAAGACAAAAATGGAAGTACCCTGAGTTGTAGGATGTTGATTTATAAGGTGAGTATTTTCCTATCCTCCAGGCCCAGTATTACAAAGATGTCTCACTGCATGTCCTCATCCTTGGAGCCATATCCAAGAGCAGTTTCCTGTAGGTTCCTCAGATCAAACCCCATCCTTAATGTGCCTTAATGAGTATATTACACTCAACTAATAATTTTCAGTGTTAAAATAAACAAGAGGCAGTTGCCCTTCAGTACTAAAATTCAAATGGAAGTATAAAACAAAACAAATCCTCAAATCTTGCTGAATGTGATTCTGGGTTAGAAACGTCTCTTGCATTCTCCCCTAGCGACGTAGTCTGTCTGCTGTGGCATTAGCACATGGCTGGTCCCTACCTGCTTGTAGTCTCCCTAGATTATAAACCCTGTGAGGGCAGAGAATGTGTCTTGTTCATGACCACATCCTGGGCACCTTGCACGATACTTAACACTGACAGCATTCAATCATTTTTTATTAATAAATGAAGAAATGAATGATTTTTCAGTGATTCAGTGACAGATTCAGCATTCCAAAATTAAAACTCAGAATAGCAGCTCTTTCATTCTATTTTCCAGTCTACATACTCTTCATCCGCTATTAATATTTTCCTCAGGCCTCATCACATGGTAGCCGCTGTGCTAAGCTCTTTATAAATACTGTAAACATTGACTATTACAACAACTCTATAATGTAGGAGCTATTTCTAATCTCCATTTTATGGATGGGGTAAGTGAAGCTACAAGAGGTGGTAACTTGCTAAAGGTTACAGTGCTAATTAGTAAACCTGGACTTAGGTCCAAGTATGTCTAACTCTTCACTATACCACATGTGACCCCTTTGACAATAGTAGTTGTCTGTCGTCTCCACCCACTCCCCAAATTCATATGTGCACATTCATTCAAAATCCTCATTGCCTTTCAGGGGGGTCACAATCCCATGAAGTGTATCACGTGTCCCAGATTGAGAACCTCTTTCTCTAAAGCATTTCATTCCAGTGAACTAAAAAATATAAACACTGGGCAGAAGAACTAAGGGACCAGGGACTATGCATGGGCTGAACCACAAAACCCACTATGGGCTCCACTCTCCCCTTATCAGAGGCAAAAACAAAAATTTGAGGCAAGTAACTCTCTGATATTTGCTATTCTCATATAAAGATTTTAAAAAGTAATTATGTTGGTAACTAACATTTATTAAGGACTTGCTATGTGCCAAATACTGTGTTCAATGAATTCCATGTATAAATTTGTTCATTCTTTACAATAGTTCAATCGTTATAAAAATTGTTCAGTTTTTACAAGCCCCATTTTACAGATGAGGAACTTGAGGTACAAAGCAATTCAGTAACATGCCCGAGATAAGTTGGCCAGTAAATGACAGAAACAATCTGACTGCATAGTCCTCACATACAACACCCAGGTGTCTCTGTCTCGTTGATAATAAGAAACAAAACACCACTTTTGTGACCTTGGCAAAACTCAAGGCAAATGGGGAAAGTAATTCAATTGTTTCTAAAAACATATTGTTCATCATAATATCTTCTGTTGAAAATATTTTCTTCTTCTTTCACCAATTTATGAGACTTTGAATTGTGTTTCATCTTTGAATCAGTCTCAGAATTGATTTGTTGTATTATAGAATAATTGTTTTCCAACTTTTTTGAGCATGACACACCACGTAAAATACATATAAAGTACATTAAATAATATTTACATTGACAATATGTGATGAAATTAGATATTTTCTATTCTAATCTATTCTGTTCTTTTTAATGCTGATTATATCCCACTAAATTGATTTCACGATCCACTAACGTGTCATAATCTGCAGTTTAAAAAACACTGGCATAGAAGATTAAAGAAAATTATGATTGCTCTAAGAAACTAACATTTCTAATCACTATAATGAATGTTATTTATGCAGCAGTTGATGCTAATGGGAATTTATGCCATTAAAAAATTATGATGTGTCAATTCTATTTTGTGAAGGCTTTTAAATGCTCTCAGATGTTGACCCAGTTGATTCGTGAAGGGTATCAAGTATAATTCGTTTGATGACTTCTTTGGAGGCCAAGAGCATACTTATATCAGTTTCAAACTCTTCAGTGTGTTAAATTATACTTCCTATGTGTTTTTAAAAATTATGCTTGTGTATGTAACATGGCTTAACATTTAATTTCTATAATTATATTTAGTTTTCTATTATCTAATGCATGGAGAATCTTCGTGCAATTCAGTTTTTATTCTGAGAAATCTGAGAAACCAGAGGCTAGGAGGAGGAGAGAGCTACCCACCGGTCCATACGTCCAAAGGCCAAAGACAGGAAATCAGGAGGCTGTGAGAAAAATACATCTTTTCTGTTCCTTGCTTCTAATTCCGTTGGCTTTGATTTCCCTTGGGAACCTCATATTATGTATTAAAGGGTATTGTTTATATGATACAGACTTATTAGGTGTCTGTTCAGAAATGAAGGAAGAAAGGAGACAAAAAGAATGTTGTTTCAGAGATGTAAAAGATCCATAGTTGCTTCAAATGGTGACCTGGGGTAGCATTTGAGAATGATCAATGTCATATTTGTCCTTCACACTAAGGTGACTGCTTGACGAGGGCGGTGGTCTGACGCCAGATCTGTGCACCCTCCTCCTCCAACAGCCCTCTTGCCGCCTGCCACACATACCCCGGAACCCCCAAATACAGATATCCAGTTATCTTTGATTTTTCAGACACAAAACAATTTTTTAGCATAAGTATGTCCCAAATGTAACATACTTATACTAAAAAAAAATTGCTCATTAGTTACCTGAAATTTAAACTTAACTGGGAACCTTGTATCTTTATTTGCTAAATCAGGCTACCCTACTCAGAGGAGATTTGTTCCCAATGTAGGGGCACAAAGGGGGTGATCCCTTTCCTCCCCATCATAAGGGTCACGGCCAACACCCCTCTAACAAAGACAGGATCAAGAGAAAAGTATAACAAATTTATCTGATCATGGTTTTCCATGACACAGGAACCTTCAGAATGAAGATCCAAAGGTGCGAGGAAAACTATGCATTTTTATGCCTAGGTTCAATGACTCATGGACAGCTGGGTAGAAATATGATTAGACAAAAAAAGTATGATCTAATTAATGCTAATAGACTCAGTGGGGAAACTCGGCGAGGCCTGTCTGTCAAGATTCTTCTTGGCCTCTCTGGGTAGCATCCCTTTCTTCTGAGTGTGGGGTAAGGGCCCTCTGGAATGAAAGCCTTAACTTCTTTATGACCAGCTATTTTATAGAAAGGTGGGGGAAGGAGAAGGGGAAGGTCAGAGTCATATTTTTAGATTTTATGGTTGGTTTTGGGGAAAAGGGATTCTGGTTTCTATGATGCACCTTGGGGAAGAGAGATTCCAATTTCTAAGGCTTGCCTTGGGAGAGAATTAGGCACAAGAGGCAGGAGGGCAGGAGAAAGTCAGAGAGAAATTTTGCTTCTGAGGCCTTCGATTTGGAGTATCATTTTCTGGGCCCCAACACCATGAATACTTCTAGACCTCAGACACCTCAAGAGGGCCTGTGGGAAGAGTAACTCAAGAATCTAGGGAAGTTCCCAATTCCTTCATCTGCCTCCTCCGCTCAACCAGCCCTGCCTTAATCATAGCAGCCAGGGAAGACTTCCACTGGAAAGGTCCCCACATTTATTTTAATAAACTGTTCGGTGCTTATAAACCCGCTCTCTCAGGAGCCTCATCTTATCTGCATCCCTCACACAGCAGCACCAATCTCTTGCTCCAAGCTCCACAAAGCCAGAAAACATTCACTCACAGCAAATGAAGTTACTATAGGTGGTCCCTGGACCCTCTTTCTGTGAATAAAATTACCCCCAATTGTTTTCATCTTTTCTTGTAGGCCTTGAATTCAGCATCAAATCAAATCACACGAGTATACATTCTTTCATTCATACACATGCACTAAAGTGTATGCGTGATGGTTACCGTCCCTCATAAATGAGAAATTCCTTTTCTTTGGATTTAATCTTCATTGGAGTCCATCTGGGGCATGCGAAGAAAGTAACCTTTATTGCTTACTTCGTTTTCTGGAAAGCATTTTAAAAGAGAGCTCAAAAATAATATGCTCCTTGTCAAAACTATCAAGGGCATCAAAAACAAAGGAAGTCTGAGCCTAGAGAAACCTAAGGAGACATGATGACTGAATGTAATATGGTTTTCTGAATGGAGTCCCAGAGCAGATAAAAAAAAGGGAGGCGGGTATTAGGTTAAAAACTAAGAAAATCTGAATAAAGTATGGACTTCAATCTCTAAAAAAAAAATTAAGAAAAAATAAGAAAGCTATGTTATCATATATTATGAATCTGAGCGGGAGACCTATTATAATCAAAAACCTCCACAATTCTTTCATGTTAAAAAGACATAAAAGGAGATAGCAATTTATGGAATTCATTATAAAGGTCAAGTACATATATATTCAGACACAGGCAGTATCTATATAAAGTATCTGTATAAATCATATAGGTATGACTAACAGCTGATCACTGTTGATCTAAGAATATAGACTATAAATACCACAGGAGAATCTAAGCAAGAGATAAATGGATGTGGAACTAAGAAAAAAAATTGTATGAAATCAAATTTCCCCTATGGACTTTTACAATTATTTCATAAATAATTATCTAGTTCCTATCATTTTATGTGTTTCTGTTCCTCAGACATAATTAATGCTATCAATAATTAATCAATTAATTACTTCTAGATGCTTACATGGAGACAACTTCTAAGACATACATTTGTAAATTTGTTCAAAGCATAAACAGAAAGTTTGAAATAAAAATTGAAATGCAAAAAGAATAGGCAATATATTCTATATGACACTAGAAAAGTTTTAAGAAAGCATACTGTTGATTAGATTAGATAACACAAAACAATGAAAATCACCATGTTCAGAGTCATCGTTCTTTAAAATCGTAACTTTAGGGGGAAAACACTGAATGTAAAATAAAATTGGATAAAATCTTTTTTTAAAAAAACAATATGTTTTGAAGTTTTGAAACTACTTTTGAATGCACGTCCCCCAGTTCTGTTAACTAGAAAATGGGGAATTATCATCACAAACTAGCTCTGACATCAGTAGGCAATTGGTTTTGCTACATAACTCATCTTATTTTCAAAAATAACTTAATCAAGCCCTAGTAAAACAAAACTTTTGGCATATGTTCTGACATAGTTTATGTCCAATTAATTCTATGCATCAGATAGATCTCATAAGCAATTAACTCATCCTAGAGTGTTTTCTGAGAAGCTGCCTTGCTTAAACCCTGATGATTCATTAATGGGTTTTATGGGAATTTATTATGGCTTTCTTTGAAAATAAAAACTTATTTCTAATTACGTGTACAATCTTTGTTGCCTCTCTTTCCTGTGAGTAGGCAGCTTGATATATCACATGCTTTCTTTTTAATGTTGTTATTTTCTTACCATGGTACTGCTTCAATATCCTTAATAAGGCCAAAATATGAGAGATCCTTGTTGACATTTTTACCATTTATAAGAGATGCAAAGTTACCATATATCTTAAATAATGTATAAATGGAAGCAGATGAAATTTTGTCCTAAAGAGACCTACAAAATCAAAATATGTGACATTTTCCATCTATTTTAGGCATAAAGGGACCTGGAGACCTTACTGTGTGAGATAAACTGTAGGCAAATAACGAAGTATTCCAGTTAGTGACTAAACTTACCAGATAAGGTTTACAATGTAGATTCTTTCCAGAAGTATTTATTAAGCCTTTCTGTGCTTCAGGCCCCTTTTGTCTTCCTTGTATCCTTCGAGTGGTCGATCAGGCCTCCCCAGATGCAATTGATTTTGGTGGTCCATTTTACTCCTTTATTCAAGTTATTAACTTAGATGTCACAAAGCAAATCAGTCATCAGAAGTTGGAGTCCAAGCATGAGTTCCCCAAAGCCAATGTCTGCCAACTGCCCCTTGTTACTACCTCATCCCAAAGCCACCCGGAAGCTACAATAGCCACTTCCGCCTTGCTACCCCCCATGTGTTTTACAGACTAGGAAATTGAGGCCAAAGAATCTAAAAGATGTTAAAGATTGTTTGGCAAATCAGCAGTAGAGCCAAAGCTGAAATTCAGGTCTCTTCACTTCTATTCAATGTTCTTTATAACGCCTTGGGGGATCCAAGACTCCCTGGCTTCTCATTGCCATAGCGGGGTCAGGCATCCGCACCTGTGGCTCCAGAGGGATCTCGAGTAGTAACAGATCTGCATGTCTTCTCCCCTAAAGCACTTACCACTTGCCCTCTGCTGCCAGGTGACCTTAGTTGCACACACAGTATTTTAGTAGGGAGAGTGACATCAGAAGATTGTAGAAGACCCCGATATCACTCCCCCGACAAAAGTACAACTAATAACTCTTCAAAGACAAAAATACCACCATGAATTCACCAAAACTTGGAGAAGTGGGGAAAAAAAAACAAAACTTAATATTTTAGTGTGGAAACTAGGCTGCCCACAATTTTACCTAATGGTGAAAATAAGTGTGATCTGACATTTGTTTTATTTTTCAAACTTTAGACTGTCAGTGGAATATTGCTGCAACTGGGAATTTTTTGTTAGACACATGTGACAGAAACACAATTTAAACAAGGTCAATTTAAAATAAATAAAATGGATTTGTAGGTTCACGTGACCAGAAAGTTGAAGAGTAAACTTAATTCAGACAAGTGGGATCCAGGGCTCAAATGATGTCATCAGGCTCTGTCCTCTGTCTCCTGACATTATTTGTATATGGGTTGGGCAAAGCAACCACCAACAGTATGAGGCTCATATTTAATCAGCTGAAAAACCCCAGTTAAAAAGAACTATCTTCCCTAGTAATGACAACAGCAAGGTCCCAGGGAGGACTTGGGTTTGCTCGCCTTGGATCAGTGCCCATCCCTGAATCTACCACTGCGGTGAGGAACGTGGAAGAATCCCTGTACCCGTGAAATGAGAGATGGGGTCAGCTCCATCCATGTCAGAGTTATGGGTTCCCAAAAACAACAGAGGCTCTATAGCCAGAAAAGGGGGGAAAGAAATGATGCTGGTCAGAACAAAAGCAACTAACAGAAATACACGTTTCTATGGTTGTACTGAAAGACGTACTGAGGGTCAAAGTGTGTCAGATTTGCCTCAAATGCAAGCTTCTCAAAATCTGTGTTCCAGGAATAAATTCTTCATTCAGTAGACAAAAACAGAAACTAGGGCAAATGACTACTAATCAGGGATCAGACATTCACCCACATCATACTCAAAATTTACACCAGGCAGACCTAAATACATTGCTTATTGCCATTATTTACTACGTAATGGTTATTTATTATTATAATCACTATTACCTTTTTCAGTTTTATTGGTCCTTCCATAATTATTTCTGCCAAAAATTTTAAAGGAGATTACATTTATTAGTCCACTTTTTTCTTAAGACCAAAGTCTGTTCCTTACTAAAAAATGATTCTATGAAAGTCAAATCACCCCAGGCTTTCCCCACTTGGTTTCTCCCACGCTAGCAGTCACTACCACCCCTAGCCCCTCAGCATGGTACTCATCCCGGTGAGACCACACAGCCAGACGGCCTCATCCACAGGGGGATGGTGGCCATGTTCAAAGCATCACTACTCCCTGGTTGAACAAACTGATTGACCTCACTGAGCCTCAGTCTCCTAATCTATAAAATAGAAATTGATAATAATCATAGTCATAACAATTTTAATCAATAATGGGAGTAAAGCACTTACAGCACTTGGAAAAATCTATTTCATAAATGGTAGCCTGACTGATGATGATGATGATGATGCCAAACTAGATATGAGGGACCACATCCGTTTTATTCACCACAATATGCATACATACACAGTGCCTGGCACATAGTCAGAATTCAATACATATATGATGAACTTATGAATGAATGAACGACAGGCTTTGGGATCAGATTAGATATGTGCTTAAATCATAGTTCTTAACTGGCTGTGGCCAGTTGACCCAATTATTTAACCTCTGTGTGCCTCAAGTCTCTTCTCTGTGAAAGGGAAATCCTCTCTCATGTGGGCTCATACAAAGGACACATGACATGATTACACCAGAAGCTCTTTAAGGGCAGACACTCTGCCTTCTTTATTATAAATACGTAACACATAATAGTCTCATACCCTTTCCCTCCTAAAACAGGTTTTAAAAATTCCTAGGTCACTAGGACATCCCCCATGTCCAAAATTCATCAGAATTGTAAAATGTTAAATTTGAAAGGACCCATAAATTTGAGTTTAAAAAAAAGAAAAACAGAAAACCTCTTACATATATGTGAGGTTCAAGAGCAGACTACAGAAAGGAGTTTAATCTAGAAAATGGTTGAGCACATGCTAGGCTGCCTTAAAATGAAATTAATTTTCTGGGAAGCTTATTCTCATACAAATCCAAATAGATCTCAGACCAATAACAGAGACTAAAGTGGATAGCAATGTCAGATACTTTTGTTTGTCTCTAACAGAAGAATGCAATAAAAGAATTTAAATCTCTTCAATCCCTTTTGTTTGTAGAATGCTTTACAATTCACAAAGCATTTTTTTACATAAGTTTTATCATCTAATTTTCACAACAGTTCTGTAGAATGGTTACCAGATAATTTATCTCCAAACTGGCACTTCCTTGGCATGAAAGTGGGCAGTATTAATAATTATGCCAGAACACCTGGAATAAGTGGAAAATGGCCCGGCAAACTAGGAGGCATGATCACCCTGGTTACAAACCCTACCTTCAGATTAGGAAGTTTTTAAGGGAAAGTGTTATGTTTCCTTTACCTTTGTATCCCAGCAACCAGCAAAACACCTGACAAATGGTAGGAATTAAATAAATACCACTGATTGATGGAAGTGAAGTTGGATCCCAGTCCAATCAACCACTAGCCAAAGTGGTGTAAACAACACAGACGTAAGCTGGGCCTCCTTACCCCTTGAAATATCACTCCGGTGAGCTCCAACCTCTCCAGTCAATGGCTCACAGAAATGTAAATCCTACACCCACATTGGGATTTCCACAAATTCCCGAAAAAACTCAGGTTCTCTTGATCGCCCCGAGCCCATATGTGTCATTTCTTTTCCTCATCACAGAAATCAAAATGTAAAAATTAGCCCTCTTACAGTTTCAAAAAACAGAAAACAAAATTTTTGTATACAAAGCATTTAATAAACTTAGTAGAATGTATTTATTCATATTAAATGTAGACAAGGATAGAAGAGAGGTTTATTTCTCAATAATGCAAACATCTAACAGAACAGCAGGCAACTCCAATGTGGACAACCTTCAGCTACGTCACACAGGGGACTTTCCAAGGATGCCTCGCCCATGACTTCCCCAGTGTCATGGCCACACCATCCCCACCACTCCTCCCATTATTTGCTTCCCTTTAAGAGTGAAACAAACTCCTCTCCTCCTTTCAGACAGAGCAGTTCATCCCTGTTCTCTGATACTTTGGCCGCTGCCCTCAAGGTTCTTCTACCCTAAGCACCTTTGCAAGGTAGTTTTGCAAAGAAAGACAGTGCCCTTCCCAAGCAGAGTTCTGGTGCCAATTCACAGGAGAGAGCGATTTCTTCAGCTCCTTCCCCGTAGGTGGTAAGTGAGAGAATGGGGCCTGGGTTCACATCTCTCCTCAGAAGATGAGAGTACATTGTTCTTTGCTCCAGGGCCATAACCGCCAGCAGAGAAGGTGTGACAGGTAGACTCAAGTTCTTGCAAGGACCAAGAACAGCAGGGCCTCCACGTCTGAAGTCTTGGACAAGCTGCTTCTATCAGATTTTCAAGGTTATGACTATATCCTTGAGATTGTCTCACTGTGGAATTTTAAAGCTGATTAGAACCACAAAGATCAAGGAAACAGAGAGGCTTCTGCTGGTGTTTGGAGGAAGAACTAGAACGCAGGTACAGGAAAAAGTACAGACAGACTAACAGATGATTATGACCCACTGAACACAAGAGTCTGCTATTATTCTCCTCTGAACCCCCATACAACAAGAGTAAGAGTTCTTTATTAAAAGTATTGGGGCAGAAACTATATTTTGTGTTCACCAAACTAATTTCCCTTCTTGCATACTGGAAGACTAAATATCCCAGCCTCCCTCACAGAGAAGTTGGGACCATGTGACTGTGCTTCAACCAATGGGACGTGAGCAGAAGTGGCGCATTTCCAGACCCAGAAGATGAGGAGCAGACGGAAGAGTAGAAAACAGCAGACCAAAAAGACCAAACCGAATATTAAGCTCTTACCAAGCTGACTTACACTTCAAAATGCCCAAAAGGCCCAGAAATTGGGGCTCCAGAAACTGAAATAGGGAGAGTAAAGGGAGGAAAAATCTAAAAGGATTTGTTAAGTTTTTTTAAAGAAGCAGCCAGAACGCAATATGCTTTCCCCTACACCCCAAATCCTGCTCCAACCAAAAAGTAAAGATTTATTCTCTGAAGAGGGGAAAACAGATTTTCTCATCTAGGGGACACCAGGTGCAAAGTGAGAACTGGGCTACAGTGCTGAAGGCAGCAGGGAAGTCAAGTGAATCAGCCAACGCATATTGTGTAATGCGGCCCCAGCCCTCTTTCCCTGCTTGGTTCCCAGTATTCCGGCAGCTAGGTTTTTGTCCTCCAGGCAAGAGATTGGAAGATGCTTTTCTGTAAAATTTGAGCCTCTCTGGAAAAAAGAACTAAAGATACCACATGAAAGATTTCCCATCTAAGAAACCCAGCCGGTTTGTCTTACCATGAAGTTCACAGTTGATAATCTCCACTCAATGCTCTCAGGACATCCAATCAGCACTTTAGTGCCCCACCATTAAATATGAGCAGATAACCAAGGTCTATCAGTCACCTGGGAAAGACACCTACTAGAGGTTGACATAAACAGAGATGCAACTTGGAGCAAACAGAACTATGTAGGGAGAAGAAAACTCCACCACTGAAACTATCATTAATAGCCTCAGAGAAATCAAAGAAAATATTTCAACCATTAAAAAAAAGACAGGCCGGGCACAGCGGGCTCACGCCTATAATCCTAGCACTCTGGGAGGCCGAGGCAGGAGGATTGCTTGAGCTTAGGAGTTCAAGACCAACCTGAGCAAGAGTGAGACCCCGTCTCTACTACAAATAAAAAAATGAACAGGGTGCGGTGGTGCCCTCCTGTAGTCCCAGCTACTCGGGAGGCTGAAGCAGGAGGATCGCTTGAGCCCAGGAGTCTGAGGCTTCAGTGAGCTATATGATGCCACTGCACTCTAGCCCAGGCAACAAGAGCAAGACTCTGTCTCAAAAATAAATAAATAATAAAATTTAAGAAAAAAATTAAAAAAGAACACAATCCTATAAAACATCTAGTTTATTTAAGAACTAAAAAGAGCTATGGGGAATTAAAAATAGAATAGCACTAAAGAAAAAAATTAATGAAACAATTAAGAGATAAAATTGAAAAGCTCTTCTAGAAAGCATAAAAAGAGACAGAAAGAATAAATGAAAAAAAGAGAACAGAAGGTAGGAAATCATCAATGCAATAATTCCTCAGAACTCCAGGGCATAAGTTTCTATAGAATCATGCTAAAAAAAAATAACAATATAGAAGATGTAGCTATTTTACTTACCCCGCTATGTAAATGAATTTCTTTTTGTTGTGTCACACGTAAGTAGAATAACCCAATAGAATGTTTTTCTCTGTTAATCCCTCAGTCTTACATTAATAACATGTTTCTCAGCTTTACAAACTGAGCACGAAACAGGAACGCTTTTGTAAAGTTCTTTGTTAACATGTCAATGGGAGACTTGTGAAGTATTGGCTTATTTAATTGTAGAAAGGGCACCGTAAAGAAAACACATCCATTTAGGTAGATTGGAAAAAAGAAAAAAACAGCATGGCACTTTACAATGTTATTAATCATAAGCCATATAATTTCATCTGTTCTTTCTGCTTGCAAATGTTGTTAGCACATGAGGAAATAGTGGCAATATTTACTGCAGAAACTCCTGGCAAACATCCCCAGGGAGACAGGGCACCTATTTAAATACCTGACTTTGTGAGGTTTTTATATAGCTGTGATTGGTGAAAGTCTAATACCCTAGCTCTGAAAATGAAACTAGAGACATTTCTTCAAAGTGGGTGAGACCTTACACGGAAAGTGCAAACTCAATAAATAAAAGCAAAAACCAAACAAAGCTCAGTTACCACCTCCTGCCATCCCTAGATCCAGTGGCTAGGAAGTAAAGGGACCCAGGGGAGAAGAGTCCAGCTCTCACTCTAGGTAGGGCGCAATCCTGAAAGGAGAAGTGGCTTTTTTTTTTAATTTCAGCATATTATGGGGGTACAGATGTTTAGGTTATGTATGTTGCCCTTGCCCCCCCCCCAAGTCCGAGTTTCAAATATGTCCATCCTTCGGGTGGTGCGCATTGCACTCTTTGTGTATGCATATACCGTCCCCCCTCCCCCTCCCCCCTGCCCAACATCCAATAGATGTTATTCTTGTATGTGCACTTATGTCCATCAATGCACGAGTGGATTAATAAAATGTGGTATATGTATACTGTGGAGTACTATTCAGCTTTAAGAAACAATGGTGATATGGCACCTCTTGTATACTCCTGGATAGAGCTGGAACGCATTC
>CAUYSK010007506.1:0-14482 GCA_963575035.1 Avahi laniger | reverse complement strand
TATATTTGTTTTAGTTGTCCAGATAATTTCTTTCTATTTTTAGTAGAGACGGTGTCTCACTCTTGCTCAGGCTGGTCTCGAACTCCTGAGCTTGAGTGATCCTCCCGCCTTGGCCTCCCAGAGTGCTAGGATTACAGGCGTGAGCCACTGTGCCCGACCTCTAATACAGTCTCATCACAGTTTCTTCAGTTGTGCCCCAGATGCTTTGCTGCTTTGATTTGATCCAGGATCCAATAAGCATTTATGCGTTGAGTTTGGCTGTTATGTCTTACAGAGAGTCACTCTTTTTGGTGGTGGTTGTAGTGGTGTTCATGACGTTGCCTTGTAGAATGTCCCAATTTCAAATTTTTATTGTGACCTCATGAGAGATCCTTTAAATATTTTTGGCAAAAACATTATGTAAGATTTGTGTACCTTTTGTTGTCTACCTCTGTTTTACCAGGGGGCACATAATGTCAGATTGTCCCATTATTGGTGCTGCCAAGTTTGATCATGTGATCTCTGCTGTAAAAGTTTATTTTTCCCACTGTGATTAACAAATAATTTTGAAGGTTATACTTTTATTCTTTTTTTTTTGAAACAGAATCTTGTTTTGTTGCCCAGGCTAGAGTATAGAGGTGTGATCATAGCTCACTGCAACCTCAAACTCCTGGGCTCAAGCAATCCTACTGCCTCAGCCTCCTGAGTAGCTGGGACTACATGCATGTGCCACCATGCTTGGCTAATTTTTTCTATATATTTTTAGTTGTCCAGCTAATTTCTTTCTATTTTTTTAGCAGAGTTGGGGTCTCACTCTTGCTCAGGCTGGTCTCGAACTCCTGAGCTCAAACGATCCTCCCACCTGGGCCTCCCAGAGTGCTAGGATTACAAGTGTGAGCCACCATGCCCGACCAATAATAAGCATTTAAAAATACATATTAAAATGAAAATGTTTGTGAAGCAACTAAATCTCATGTCCCACAGTGGAACACATACATACATTGGAAAACATTGCTTTCTATGTAGGCAATCCACATGAAGGTCATTTGGGCCTACCTAAGTGATATGGAGGCTTCCTGCATGGAACTTGGTTTAAAAAAAATAGTTCTTTACATAAGTCCTGGGGCATCCCCAGCTTGAGCCATAGACATAGCTTGATGCATATAATGAGTTTCTTCTGTGTGTTGCAGAAACTCCAATAGCAAAAACGATCGAAGGAACCGGAAGTTTAAGGAAGCTGAGCGGCTCTTCAGTAAATCTTCAGTTACATCAGCAGCTGTAAGTGGTGGGGGGGGGATCTTTCTGTGGCCTGTTGTTGGAGAATGTTAGCTTTTTCTTTCCGTTCCTCTGGGAGTGCTCTCCCAAGGTCTGTGCTCACTTTTCTAGTAATTGGTGCATTTTTTTTTTTAGGCAGTAAGTGCATTGGCAGGAGTTCAGGACCAGCTCATTGAAAAGAGTAAGTTTATGTTTTTACTTTTCTCGTCAGTTTATTTTTAAGCTATTATTTTAAGCTCTAGCCCCTATATTTAACTCATGTCCAGTTGTGTATCTGAGGACTCCACCTCTTGTACTCTTTCCTCTTCTTTCTAGCAGTTGGGACACCTTTGGGGTAGACTCAGTCGTGCTTTTCTTTCAAGGAAGAAACTACCGTTTCCTTCCTGCCTCTCCTGTCACATGAAGGCTGGTTTTAGCATCTCAAGTACACAAAGATGTCTTCACTCCTGATAAATCTTATAAATTCTTAGGGAATTTTAGAAAAATTAAAGCAATAACTTTAATGGAAAATTTCAAACATACCTAATAAATTCCCACATACCCAACTTAATAATTCTTAGGAAATTGTCATTCTATAAACAGAATGTACTATGTGTTCTTAAATAGAAAATGGAAAGTAGGTACCATTTACTTTGTAAACAAATTATATCATTTTCTGTTCATAAGCCATGCAGTCTCATTCTGTTCTGATTTCTGGTGATGGGATGTGGATCTGTACATTTAACTTTCTGAGTCTGTGTAGCTGTTTGGATGTTCCCTCTGTATTGGATCACTTTGAAATACAGTCTATTTTTTTTGTATTGCTGTGTACTTCTTTCAGGTGATATATCTTGTGAGATCTAGTTCTTTTGTTTGCATTGGGGCAATAATTTGAGGAAAAAGGATTTTAGTAATTTGGAAATTAGAACTACTCAGTAATTATCTCTCTGTATAGATTTCTAAATTTGTTGCTCTATCCTTAACTTCTTTCCTGAGCTTTAGTCCTGCGTTTTCTTCTAGACATTTATACTCAGATCTTTAAACTCAAAACATTTTGTATAAAACAGAACTGTTCTATTTCTTTCAAAATTTGTCTGCCCAGTTTTTTTGTTATGGTACTTCTCTTCACCCTCATTCAGAAAGCTGTGGACATCTTTGACTCCTTTCTGCCAACCTAATCAGTTATACAAAGTCTGTTTTTTTTGAGACAGAGTCACTCTCTTGCCTGGGCTAGAGTGCTGTGGCGCCAGCCTAGCTCACTGCAACCTCAAACTCCTGGGCTCGAGTGATTCTCCTGCCTCAGCCTCCTGGGTAGCTGGGACTACAGACACACACCACCGTGCCCAGCTAATTTTTTCTATTTTTAGTTGTTTGGCTAATTTCTTTCTATTTATAGTAGAGATGGTTTCTTGCTCAGGCTGGTCTCGAACACCTGAGCTCAAGCAATCCTCCTGCCTCAGCCTCCCAGAGTGCTAGGATTACAGGCATGAGCCACCGTGCCTGGCCACCAAGCCTTTTTTTTTTGAAGAGCCATTTTGTCCCAGTACCAAATCTTTGTGATTTTTCTTTTACTGTAACTCTCAGCCATGTCTTATTTCTTTTCAATTAATACCACTTCTAGAATGTAGAGCTGTATCATCTCCTTTGTAGAGTAACAAGACTGGTTAAGAAACATCCTGAACCTCATTACTGTAAGTTGAGATGGAATGGTGTCTGACTCAGTTTTCATAAGAGCCTGTAATCCCACCTTGGACGAAATGAGCTGATAATTCAGTATACGGCTCTGTACTGTCTACCCATACAGAATAGCTACATCTATGTACTGGTCAGGAAAAGACTCTTAAAGTCACTTCTCTCAGAAGTGAGACAAACACTTACGTATTAAAGATTTTAAAGTCTTCGGCCAGGAGCAGTGGCTCACACCTGTAATCCTAGCATTCTGGGAGGCCGAGGCCGGAGGATCGTTCGAGGTCAGGAGTTCAAAACCAGCCCGAGCAAGAGCGAGACCCTCGTCTTTACTAAAAAAAATATAGAAAGAAATTAGCCGGACAACTGAAAAACTATATAGAAAAAATTAGCCGGGCATGGTGGCACATGCCTGTAGTCCCAGTTACTTGGGAGGCTGAGGCAGGAGGATCGCTTGAGCCCAGGAGTTTGAGGTTGCCGTGAGCTAGGCTGACGCCATGGCACTCTAGCCCAGGCAAGAGAGTGAGACTGTGTCTCAAAAAAATAAATAAAGTCTTCATTCTGGATTGAGCCACACCTCTGGAATGTATCATATTGGTTATCTTTTGGTTTTCCCTGTAAAATTATTTTTGCTGAATTATGCTCTGATCCTGTAAATTGTGTCACTGTATATTGTGAGAGGATGTTGCAGATGTTTATTATCATTACTAATTATCTCCTTTAGAAGTAATTTTCCCCGAACAAAGTTGTTTTTCTTTTACTGAAAAATCTAGTAATTGACTGTATTCTTCTTTGTGTGGGTGCTAAAATGCTAAAAGCCAAATTTGTTGTTCCCCTCTAGCAAGAAAACAGATATTTATAGGATACATTTTAGGAATGAATCTTAAAATTGCTTCCAGCTTATTTTCCTCTTCTATTTCTCTTTGCCTTACTTTTCTCATTTTTAATTTATTTTATTGAATTTCATCATATGAGTCTTGATAAGCTGCCTTGAATTCTTTTTGGAATAAAACAGAATATAGAGAATTACATAAATATTGGAGTTCATGAATTCAAATGTCAGAGGCCCTTTACAGTAATTCTGTTGCATTATATCCCACCGTCTCTGTCATTACTGCTCCTCACTGCTCTTTTTAAGATTTCATTTTTATCTTGATTTTTTACAGCAAACTACAATGCGTCTAAGTATGAATTTCTTTTTATTTATCTGGCTTGGCTTTCTTTGGACTTCTTGAAACTGTGGTTTGCTGTTTTCCATCATTTCTTGAAAATTTCTAGCTATTATTTCTTGAGATACTGCATATGCCCCATGCCCTTTTTCCTCTTTTTCTGGTAACTTTGGTTAAATGTATTTAAATCTTCTCAATTTATCCTTTATGTTTTTTCTTGTCTCTTCTATCTTTTTGTCTCTGTGTTGCATTATAGGAGCACTTTTTTTCCTGACACATCTACCAGTTCACTAATTCTCTTTTTAGCTGTGTCTGATATGCTGTTAACCCTTCTCTTGATTTTAAATCTTTTGTGTTTACATTTTTGATTTCTAGAAAATCTATTTAATTATTTTAAAACTTTGCCATTTAATTTTTTAATAGCTTTCTCTGTAGTTATTTTCAGACTTGTCTTTTACTTCTTTATACATAGTAAGCACTGTTTTTCTATAGTCTGCACTTTATTTCGGTCTCCAAAGGCTTTCAGGGCCTGTTTCTATTGACTGTTGTTTCTGCTAGTTATTACTTGTGAAGTCTAATTTCCTTGTGTGCTAGGTTATCTTTGTGTACTGCTCGTTGTAATTAAAAAAGTATTTAGTAAAATAATTTGAGGACTAGGATGAAGGTACTGTCTTCCAGATAAGAATGTTTGTTTCTGTTAGATGCTTGGACTTCTTTAAACCAGGTTCAAAGCTTGAGGGTCCCTGGAAGGCCCACATGATTCAAACCAAACTTTAATTCCATGAAAGGAATGGTTTACTTTGCCTTTCACTTCTTTTCCTTGTAGTTTCCAATGTTTTAGAATTTCTATATGACAAATTTTGTGGAATGAGTTCTTGTTTATAATGCCTTTGCTCTTCAGTAGCGATGAAGCAAACATTTCTTTTTTCTTAGAATTTTTACTTGCATATTCTTAGATTTAAAGAATTTTGGAATTTTGCACTTTCAGCATTCTGAAGTTTTTCCTCAAAAATGCATTACTGTCTGCTTTTTTTTTTTTTTTGCTTTATTTGTACCCAGACTAAAATGATGGAAAAGATTTGCATGATCCCTAAAGGGAAATTTTGTGCAAATTTGTGAAGCATTGTATATTTTTGTAAAAACAGTAAAGGAAAAGGAAAAGAAAACAGGCAGATTTTGTCTAGTCTCCTTTAAAGGATCAGCCCAGGCTCTGTTTGTTTTATCAAATTTCTTTGAAGCTTTCATCAAATCAGATCTCTCTTCAGCATTTACATCATTCCTGTGGGTAAGTAAACATTATTCTGGGTGTCTTCTCTTCCTCCCTTAAACCTTTTGTGCTGTTCCAGAGTTAATGGCTGTGGCCTAGCACTTTGGAAGCTTGAGATGGAAGGATTGCTTGAAGCCAGGAATTTGAGACCAGCTTGAGCAAGAGTGAGACCCCGTATCTATAAAAAATAGAAAAATTAGCTGAGCCTGGTGGTGTGTGCCGATAGTCCCAGCTACTCAGGAGGCTGAGGCAGGAGGATCGCTTGAGCCCAGGAGTTTGAGGTTGCAGTGAGCTGTGATGACTCTACTGTACTCTAGCCTGGGAGATAGAGTGAGACACTGTTTCAAGAAAAAAAAAAGGAAAAGTTATTGGCTTTAATAGCCATTCCTTTCTTTTAGTAAGTAGAGCACCTGAATTATGGATTTACAAATTAATCAAAATCTGACATTCTTTGCCCTAAAAATGAGTTGCTCATTTTTATGCCAATGAGAAACAAACTAAAGTGTCTTTTCATGGTGGCAGCATCATATAAATTGACTGATTTGCTGCTGCACTTTGAGGTGTAACCTGCCCATTTTATGATCATACCTCTTCTGCTTCCATGAACCAAGGCAGAAAATTATTCTCACTTTGTCGTCCCACTCTGTATGTTAATAGTATTTAATCTAGTCACCCTCGTTCCTGGTTCTTTTTATAAACCGCTTCTAGCCTAGTAATCCTAAAACACGGGTTCGTACAGAGAACTCACAAAATATTCATTGTTTTATTTGACTCCTCTGTTCAGAAATTCTTTCTTTTTTTTTTTTTGAGACAGAGTCTCACTCTGTTGCCCGGGCTAGAGTGCCATGGCATCAGCCTAGCTCAAGCAACCTCAAACTCCTGGGCTCAAGCGATCCTCCTGCCTCAGCCTCCTGAGTAGCTGGGACTACAGGCATGCGCCACCATGCCCGGCTAATTTTTTCTGTATAGTTTTAGTTGTCCAGATAATTTCTTTCTATTTTTTTTAGTAGAGACGGGGTCTCGCTCTTGCTCAAGCTGGTCTCGAACTCCTGAGCTCAAACAATCCTCCGGCCTCGGCCTCCCAGAGTGCTTGGATTACAGGCGTGAGCCACTGCTCTCAGCCCAGAAATTCTTTCTTGATGGCTTTCCCTTGCTATATCCTGCTCACAACTGTTTTGCTAGAAATAATTTTTACTGTTTGTTTAGAATTTGACTTGCATGTTTGTAGGATCTCAAGAATATTAAGATTTGAGCACTTACTATGTTCCAGACTCTGAGCAAACACTTTACTTGCCTTATGACCTTTAATCCTTAAAGCTACTTACTCCTTAAGGATAGGTATAGAATCGTAAGCTCCGTGAAAGTAGAGAACATTGCTGTAGCCCCAGTGTCTAGGTTGATGCCTCATCCATAAGAGTTACTCATAAATATTAATATTTGCCATATGTGAGAAAGAATTGCCATTTTATAGATGAGGAAACAGACTCAGAAAGTTAAGTGACAAATCAGTTCTCTTAACCATCACCTCACACTGTTTGTGTAGAGGAAATTCCTTAGTCTGATATTTATGACCCCTGTTAACCTGTCTTTCCAGTTTACCTTTCATTTTTCAAGCTTTCTGTTTAAGAGATATTGTTTGATTCATTTGTACCAAATATACCTTGTGTTTCTCACCTCTGTACCTTTGCTTGTGCTATTTTTTGTACTTATCTTGGCTTCTCATTTTTCAGAGTCTAGTTTCAATTCCACCCTCTTTAACGAAGCTTTTCCTGAATAATCTGCTCTTTGTTCTCTGACTGCCATGGTGCTAATGTCCATATCAGTCCTTTGGGACGTCTGTTAACTGCCTGGTATGTTATGTCTTCAGAGAGGTAACACAGGTGAATTCTCCATTTATAGGGCTTTGATTCAATTTAAACTGTTTTATATATGTTTGTACATG
Source organism: Avahi laniger (assembly GCA_963575035.1). Taxonomy (NCBI): domain Eukaryota; kingdom Metazoa; phylum Chordata; class Mammalia; order Primates; family Indriidae; genus Avahi; species Avahi laniger. Next base: position 7,185 of record CAUYSK010007506.1, on the reverse strand, counting down.
TGTGTATATTCATATGACCAACTCATATGACCAACTCATCCATTTATTCAATGCTCCCATAGCACCTGGCCCAAAATGAATAAACAGTTGGTTTTGCCCATCAGCATCTTTTAGTAGAATTGCAACATAACCCAAATTTGTGGCATCTAACTTGCCTTTCTTACCTGTCTCCCGCCTTCTAGTTATCTCTTCCCTCTCTCCCGCTGTTCCCAGCCCCTCCTTAGTCCTGAATCCCTTCTGACATTCTATGATCCAGAGCTTTTGTGGCTTCATGCCCTGTCAACCTTTTCTCACTCCAACCAGTGCTTCCGCCATTTGCATTCTTAGAAATGATATTTCTTTACCTATGGTAAAGTAGGAGTGACTGGGTATGGGAGAGGAGGGCTGGCTGACCTGACCACAGTTCTCCCTTTCAGACTTATCTTTTTATATTTCATTAGCTTTTTCTTCCCTTTTCTTTTTCTTTTTTTTTTTTTTTGAGAGACAGGGTCTTTCTGTGTTGCCCAGGCTGGAGTGCAGTAGCTAATCACAGGCACGATCATCAAACACTATAGCCTTGAACTCCTGGGCTCAAGTGATCCTCCTCATTCAGCCTCTGGAGTAGCTGGGACTACTGGTAGATTTTTTTTTTTTAAACTAGAAAAGCAATACATTCTCAATGTGATGAGTCAAGTCATTCAGAAATGAATATGAAAAAGGTTAACCTTCTGTTCTACTTCAGTCCCAACTTTCTGAGGTAATTAACATTAAAAGCTTTATATTATTCTGACACATCTTTCTGGGTGGCTTATTGGCCATTTTGTCTGTCTTTGGAGAAATGTCTATTCAGATCCTTTGCTAACTTACAAATTTGGCTTTGTGTCTTTCTGCTATTGAGTTCTAGCAGTTCTTTATATATACTAGATATAAATCTCTTATCAGATATATAATTTGCAAATATCTTCTCCCATTCTGTGTGTTGCCTTTTCACTTTCTTGGTATTGTTTGCAGCTCAAAAGTTTTTTTTGTTTGATTTGGTTTGGTTTTTTAAATTTTTTGATAGAGGTGAGGTCTCCTTATGTTGCCCAAGCTAGTCTTGAACTCCTGGGCTCAAGTGATCCTCCTGTCTTAGCCTCCCAAAGTGCTGGGATTATAGGCATTAGCCACTGTGCCTGGCCAAAAGTTTTTATGTAAATGATATAGTCCAATTTATATATTTTTTTCTTTTGTTACATTTGCTTTTGTGGTTATGTCTAAGAAACCATTGCCTAACCCAGTGGATTCTAAGAGCTTTAGTCCTAGCTCTTACATTTAGGTCTATGATCTATTTTGAGTTAATTTTTGTGTATGATATGAGATAGGGGTCCAACTTCATTATTTTGCATTTGAATATCCAGTTGTTGCAGCACCATTTGTTGAAAAGACTATTCTTTCTTCGTTGAATTGTCTTATTGCCCTTGTTGAAAATCAATTGACCGTAAATGTAAGGCGTTTATCCTGAACTCTGAATTCTAGTCCTTGACCTATATGTCTATCCTGTGCTAGTACCATAGTGTTGATTACTGCAGCTTTGTGTAGTATGTTGTTTTTTTACGTGAAATCAGTTTTCTTGAACTTCAGAAGGTCAAGATTGGTCAATCTACTTTTTCTAGCTTCATAGCTCTAGAGCTTCCTTTTTTGTTGTTTTTTTGAAATGTGTTCAAAAATAGGGTTTCTTGGCCGGGCACAGTGGCTCACGCCTGTAATCCCAGCACTCTGGGAGGCCGAGGTGGGAAGATCGCTTGAGCCCAGGAGTTTGAGGTTGCTGTGAGCAAGGCTGACGCCACGGCACTCTAGCCCGGGCAACAGAGCAAGACTCTGTCTCCAAAAAAAAAATAGGGTTTCTTGATTTCTTAGATTTGACTGTTTTTCTCTTCTGCTTTTTTGGGACTGTCTCTTTCTTTTACTTCTCATATCCATATGCTACTCAATTTAAAATCTCTTCCCAGCAGATTATAATATGAAGACCATAAAAAGAAGAAAACTGGTCCCTGGTCCTGCTATCCACATAACCCCTTTTGACAATTTTTAGAAACAGATAATGTATATATTTGGGATCCTTCAACAGTTGAGTAATGTGAAAGTCTTCCCTCATCAGAGTTTCAAGAAGTTCCTTTCAGCAAAAACAAGTATACATATATAAAAATATATGTAATTATATTCTTAAAAATGTATATTTTTTATTCAAGTTTTTCTTGAACTTGCTTTTGTTTATTTAATATATCTAAGTGATGCTTTAAAATTGAGAATATGTGTCAGCTGAAGAGTATTAGTACTTTTTAAAAACATTCTTAAGACTTAACAGAGTAATTCAGGAATGGGGCTCTTCTCCCTCTTGGGCCGTTTTTCTTGATAGAAAGACAGGACTCCTGTGTGGTTTGGGAAAAGAACCATGGCCAGCTATAGGCAGTTTTCCCAGGATCATCCTTCATCCCTCTGGAGACCTATCTGGCATTTTCAGTAATTTTTTTTTTTGTAATTGTTAATCCCATTAGTGTATTCTGTTTTTAAATAACCTTTATGCAGTAAGATTATCCTGGTTGTAAGTTCCCATCTCCCAGCTGTCCTTAGATCTGTTGCCTCTGGTTACACTGTTTCAGATTACATGTATTTCAGGAACCCTGGTAACTTTGCTGCTTTGTATGTATCTTCTCTGTCAACATGTATTTTTCTCTGTCAATTAGAACGTATGGTCCTTGAGGATAGAGAATGGTCTTTTTCTGCATATTAGCGCTCAAAAAATCTTTCCTGATTATGGACAGATTGCCCAAGTAGTACTGATGATGTATTTGGGGATTTGTGTTTTATTCCCTCCAGGGGAGCCAGGAAGTGGGACAGAAAGTGATACTTCTCCAGACTTCCACAATCAAGAAAATGAGCCCAACCAGGAGGACCCTGAGGATCTGGATGGATCTGTGCAGGGAGTGAAACCTCAGAAGGCTGCTTCTTCTACTTCCTCAGGGAGTCATCACAGCAGCCATAAAAAACGAAAGAATAAAAACCGGCACAGGTCAGTAGCAGGGATCCCACTTCCTACGGCTTCATGACTATTGCTATGAAGAGGCTTTCCTAAAGGGGCTTTCTTTAGGATTGTTGCAGAGCCTTTCTGTTGCTGATGGAAGGATAGTCCTTCAGACTTTCTAGGAGGCATGGAAACCAGGTATTCACAGGGTTTCCATGCCTCATAGCAGGTTTGAGACCAGAGCAAGATTCCTTACTCTAGAAACTATACATTTGTCCACTCTTCTTGGGAGCATGCATGCTCAGGAGGTGAGAGGGGGTATGCAAGGAGTGGATAGGGTTCCCTGTCTTCTAGTTTGCTTCTGGGTTTGCTTTACAAACCTGTAGGCTATTCTTTCATGCATGCACGATATTAAAGTTGTTAGCTTCGTGGGTATGGATATGGGGATAATGTAGAATTAACTCTAACTGATTTCAGCCTCCTTGGCATCAGCTGATTCTTCAATTCTTTTAAGAGTTTTTCTTGTTGATGGCAGTACTGTTTTTTAGGCTGCAGAAATAATATTTCCTCCAAATAGTGACTAAGGACTGCTGCTTAACATTTTTCTGCAAACCACAAATCACCATGGTAATCTCATAACTGTAGTAAGAAATAGCAAAAATTAGGCATAAATATATATATATTTTTTAATAAAGCCACAGGTTATTTCACCACTGTAATGGGACTGGTATTAGCTTATCACAAGCAGCAGAGAAACATACTCTTGAATATAATATTTTTTTAAATTGTCAAGATAATTAAATGTTATGCTCTGTGTTGCTTTTATTGAATTTACTTCAGTGTCCTTTTAAAGTAATGATTATTTTCTTATTTCATAGTGTCTAGAGTAGGAAGGAAATTCTTTGAAAGTTCCTGGGACTTTTTTTCCCATTACTGATCAATAGACTCTGTAAATAGCTATTTATTTCAGGTAATACCTCATTTCCATTAGTAACATGATCAGCTGATGACTGATAAAAAGGAATTAGTGAGGCGTTGAACTTCACTTTCTTCTTGCAGGTTTCTAGTAAATTTCCATAGGAATACTTCTTCCTATCCTTTTTTCTCCCGGCCCTAGAAGCTAACTCATTCCAGAAAAAATACCAATAGTTATAAAGATCTTTGATATTAGTTATTGCTTTCACAAATGGTGTTTTCTGTTTGGAAAGCAGAATCCTGGTTTTTATAGCTGTCCTTTGTCTTTCCTCTGATTTAGTATCTGGGTGACAACTCCATTGGCCTTAGGCGCTCATCTGCCCCAAGAGAGGAGAGTAGAGCTGATTTGCTTCTTTTCTAGGGAAGCCAGATTCAGCGTGACTGAGTGGCACTTCAGTGGCCAGTTAAGGTTCTTGGATTCCTGCCATCTTTAGTCAGAAATTATGTCTGGTCCAAGCTCCTTACCCCTGACTGATAGCTTACTGGGGTGGGGGTAAATAATGTCCCTGCATATTGATAAGTTTGTACCCAGTACAGGACGTGTTTCTCCTCCAATGTGCCATACCTCATATAGTCAGAGAGAGTCAATAGTAAATTATTTGAACAGATATTTGAGCACTTACTATGTGCTGGGCACCGTTCAGTGCTGAACAAAGCAAAGTGGAAATAAATGTCGCACTTTAACAAAAGGAAATAACTTTTGAATTTGCCCTCTTCAGCAATGTGAAAATATATCAAGTAATTTTTAGCCTTCATGGTGGTCACAGTGTTCTTAATTCTTATACTTTATGTGATAACCTGAACAAAAAGTCAGTCCTAATGTCTTTAAAGAAAAAGTTCAAAAAATATCAGATAGCTGCTCTTACAGGTTTCTGCTACTATAGTAAACCCTAAAATTCTTCTAGGTAGTTTGTGAAGTTTTGATTAATTAGGTACAGTCTATTTTAATTTTTGAGCAAAGTTAAGTCAGACTGAAAATGAAATATTTGATAATTCCTGCTTTGTACACTTACTGTATATTCTCCCAAATGTCTTAAGTGAAAATATTGTATAAAGGATATTGACATTAGCTTTCTTCCAGCTTCATTCTTGCAGACATTGTCTAGGAGAAAAATGTAGCCATTTGCATATGTTTTGCCACCTGTTAAAGCCTGAAAGGCGTTGGAGCCAGCTAAGAAGCAGGTGTCATGCTCTAGGTTAATGTTTGCTTTGGAGGTCTGCACAGACCATGGTCTGTTAGCAGTGACGGCACAAAATGGCCTCCTCCTCTGTACTCCCATCCAGATCCCCGAGGCTTGGGTGTTTGTGGATGTCAACTTTCCTTTATTGTAACAGGGGCCCTGCAGATTTGGTGTTCCTTAATTGTAGCCCCGGCATAAACAGTTAACTGCTATCCCCAATGTAGGCTGCTCTTCAGTTTTTGGAAAACGACTCTCACACTGAAGTGTATTCCTTCAACCCTTGGCTTCTAGGATGAAGGCTGTAGAAAAGGAGCACCATGTTCCTTGGACACGTTTAGAACATATAACTTGCGTAAAAATGTTTTCCTTTTTTAGAGTTTAGAATGTTTTTGTCATCTTTTATTTTAGTGAAAGTGTGTTATGCTGAGTTGTTAGTACTGTCTTCATTATATGACTAAACCTTTCTTTCTCTGTTTCTTCTAATGCCCTATTTATATTTTTCAATACAGTTAAATATCATTAAAGTTCTAACTCTGAATCTGGCAGCTAATAAAAGGGCTCCAGGTATCTAGTTTTCTAATGAAATAACTTTTCCTTTCATAGTCTTATCTTCTGATATGAGATCCGCTGAGGGAAGGGAATCTCCTGGCCACAAAATCTTTGGTGCTATGTTTGAAACTCTATGGCTTAAGATTCTTAAAGCTGATTTTGTGTCTACGATTCTTGCTAGGGTGGCTAATCGACTAATTTATTCAATTAGTATATTAATTTCTATTGCTTTCTTCCTTTCAAATGCTGCCCCTCAGCCCGTCTGGCATGTTTGATTATGACTTTGAGTAAGTTTGATTTGAATTAGTATTTGTGCTGTGTTGTTTAGTGTGTAGACACCAGTATGCCTTTTTGAGACCTTTCTAACCCATAGTTTATCTGTTTAATTGTAGGTATGTATATTAGGTTAGGCTGGGAAGTTTTTTTTAAAAACAGAAAAACGTGATGGAGGTAACATTTTATTTAATAACTTAAGCAAAATTTAAGTAAACTTCACTTTTATGCATTTTAATTTCCTTTAAAATAGATAACCTTTACTTTAATTCATATTTAAATTGATTTTCTGGCTTTGCTTCATAAGGAGATTAATAGTTTAAGATCTTGATATTTTGCTTGGGAAAGATTTAAAAATTGAAATTCATTTAATTTCTTTTGTGTTTCATGTCCAGAAATACAAACTCCTAGTCTCTTTCCTGTTCTAAATCACCATGTGTCTCAGTAATTTTCAGTGATATAGTTACAGAGCTAACATATTAACATAGAGCATGCCCTTTTAATTCAATCTCTTTAATATGTAATTTTGGAATAATTTTTTAAAATTATTTGACTTTTATAACTGCTATATATGCATTTCTTTTTAGAGTCATCTAAGTTTGCCTATGGCAAAAATATCTGCTCTTAATTTTTAATACTTGCTTAATAATACCTGGGTAAACAACTAAATATGACATAGCTTGATGAAGAATGTGGATTTTACTTAACCAGATAGTCTTTGTTATAGCTTGTGCCCTATGCAGTAGCTGATTGTTGGACCCATTTCTGTAAATTAAAATCGAAATATCTTTTATCTTTCCTATCACAGGATTGATCTGAAGTTAAACAAAAAACCACGAGCTGTAAGTATCAGCCAGACCACTTCAGAGGGGTGGCAATTTTGTAGATGATTAGAAAAACGTATTCCTCTTTAGAGCTTGAATGTTCCTAACCTGGCCTCATAATTCTTGTTTTAAAGTCTGTGGTGTCCTTCTGGATGTACATCACCTTTTAGATGTTATTTGCTTTTTTTATATTTTGGAGAGAGAAGGAGGTCCCATACGGTTTTTTTTTTTCTGAGACAGAGTCTCGCTATGTTGCGGCTAGAGTGAGTGCTGTGGCGTCAGCCTAGCTCACAGCAACCTCAGACTCCTGGGCTCAAGCGATCCTACTGCCTCAGCCTCCCAAGTAGCTGGGACTACAGGCATGTGCCACCATGCCCGGCTAATTTTTTCTATATATTTTTAG
>CAUYSK010007505.1:0-16915 GCA_963575035.1 Avahi laniger | reverse complement strand
TTTTTTTTTTTTTTTTAGACACAGTCTCACTCTGTTGCCCTGGTTAGAGTCTATGGCATCAGCCTAGCTCACAGCAACCTCAAACTCCTGGGCTCAAGCAATCCTTCTGCCTCAGTCTCCCGAGTAGCTGGGACTATAGGCACGCACCACCGCGTCCGGCTGATTTTTTCTATTTTTAGTTGTTTGGCTAATTTCTTTCTATTTTTAGTAGAGAGGGGTTTTCGCTCTTGCTCAGGCTGGTTTCGAACTCCTGAGCTCAAACGATCCGCCCGCCTCGGCCTCCCAGAGTGGTAGGATTACAGGTGTGAGCCACCGAGTCCGGCCGAAAGGGACATTTTAAGGGCTGCTAAAATGAAAACTTTTAATAAATAATTGTAATGGAAAGCCTTTTTTTTTAAGCACACACTCATACCTTCTTAAACATGCAAACTAGATATATAAAACATAATTTAATCTTTAAAAAATATATCTAAGGGTCACCTTTGTTTCCCCTATTAAACTATTACTAAAGCTGGGACAGGGGCATTACTGAGAGGTAAATGAGGTAACCCCTGGTGCCTTCTATAAAGTTGTTAAACCCATCTTTGTCCATTTTCCACCTCTTTTCTCCTGTCTTGTCCTGCTCACAACATCTCAGACATATGGCTTAATTTAAAATATTGTTGATTAATACCTTATAACTATAGGCTCCTCCTCTATAAAACCTTTATCATAATTTAAATAGCAAAAATAATGTGTTACTACTATTTCTACTTCACTTGCTCTCCAGTGAGCATGTAAACAGTAAAAATAAGAAGGGAAATTGCTATAATAAAGGCAGCCTCATCAAGCCAGGAAGAACAGGGCTAATACCAAAGATCTATACATTCGACCTATAAATCAAGTAGGGCTTGTTTATATAAGTGATGTTACGACCTAATTTTCTCCTTTTTCAACTAACTTTATTAAAATATAATTTACATGACAAAGGTACACATCTGTCCATCCCAATCAAGATCAAGACGTAGAACTTTTCTGTCACCCCAAAAAGTATGCTAGTGCCTCTCTTCGGTCCATTCCCTCCTGCCCACACCTTCCAGGCAATCATTGATCTGCTTTCTGTTTATTATACATAGTATTAGTTTTGCTTGTTCTAGAACTTCGTATTGATGGAATCATACATTAATATGGTGGCTTCTTTTGCTCAGCATGTTTCTGAGGTTTATCCACGTTGTTATGTGTATCAGTAGTTTGTTCCTGTTTATTTCATTGTACAGATATATCACAATTTATTCATTCACCAATGGATGGCTACCTAGGTTGTTTCTGTTTTTGACTATTATGAATAAAGCTGCCATAAACATTGTGTGGTCATATGGTGATGTATGTTTAACTTTAAAAGAAACTGCTCAATAGTTTTCCAAAGTAGATGTACACTGCTACTAGCAATGTACTAGAGTTTTAATTATTTCATATCCCTGCCAACATTTGGTATTCACAGCCTTTTTGGTTTTAGCCATTCTACGGGGTGCAAAATGGCTGGTTGAGGTTTTAATGTGTATTTTCCTGACAATGTTTAACATCTGAGTTAAATTTTGATTATATATACATATTTTCCAGTTGCAACAGAATATAGTAATTTCTAGGGAATATCTTTATTATGGCATTTGTTATATTATTTTACAGAGAAATACTATAAAATTCTAACCGTATATGCCACAGAAAAAGATTAGTTTATGAAACTAAGTACAACTTCCAGGTAAAACATCACTATGGTACAGTACTTGGTACATTGAGAGTTTACTAAAATAAACTCCCAGCTTGCTGCATGGAGCTATAATGTTGCCACTTCTACTGCCACCATCTGGTAACATTAAAACCAAATAACAAAGATAACACAGAAAACTATTAATGTATTGCACTAGGTCAGCAAAAGTCAAATTTCCAATTCGACTCCCATGCACTCATCTTTGACAGTATAGAGTACATGCAAACTAATTTGTTATTTAATTTGCATTACTTTTAAAGAAGTTATATTACAAAAATATCAAATATTTTAATTTCCCCAAATTCAGGGAAGATGTTTTGTGAAGTACCTCCTTTTCTATTTGTTGCAATACCTTTGGCAAATTACCTTAGGGCTCTATAGATATCCTATCCTGAGGATAACCGAACTGTTTCCTAACTAAAACTGCGGACTGCTAGACGGGGTAAAAATGAAATGTCTACAATATTTTAGTCTCTTACTGGACAATGTCGCGATGTTCGCTGGGTTATTATGCAATAATTGCCCTCCGCATACTCACAGATGTTAACCCCAGTCTTTTTTTGTCTCCCCTCCCCGCCCGAGGAGCGACCAGATCACATGCTGACGTATATGCAGTTGCGGAAACCTGGCGGTGACAGAGAAGAAGAGCTAGCAGCTCCGCCTGGCCCTTTGCCTATTGATTTGCAGATTTCTCTCCCAATTCGCTCTTACACTGGGGTCCTCCGCCCCGCCCTTTGCCCATTGATTTGAAGGTTCTCTCCCAGTTTCCTCTTTCGCGGGGTCCCCAGCTCAGCACTACAGAAAATAACCTGGAGCCCGGCCCCGCGGGGCTGCACCTGCCGAGGCCCCGCCCGAGTCCCCCGCCCGCGCCCGGGGTCCCGGTGGGCTTCTGAGCTCCGAGGCGGCCAGAGGCTGAGCGGGGCCCTGAATGCGCTCCCCCTCCTCGAGTCCCCTTTCGGCTCCGGCCCCACCAGCTCAAGGTGCGGGTAGCCTGGCCACGCTCGCCCCCGGACCGGCGACCGACCGAAGCCCCTTGACGGCCCGGCCTCTTACCGGCTTCGGCCCGCGGGGCGCCCCGCAGAAGGGGCGTGCTGTCTGTGCCCTCCTCGCCATCGTTCACGGCCGGGCCCCGAACCGGGGACCTCATGACGCCTACGGGGAGCAGGCGTGCTCGCTCTCCGGCCAAGAGGAGCGCCCGAGCCCCACAGCCGTAGCCCCTGTGCGGAGCTGGAGGGGCTGGGCGGGCGAGCGCGCTGGCACCGCCCCCGGGCTGGCACCGCCCCGGCCACGTCGTCGCCGAGGCCCCGCCCCCGACGCCATCTTAGGTGCGGGCAGCTGCGACGGGGTCGGGCGGGGCGCTGCGCAGTTCCGGAAGTCCTGGCCAGGCGCCGGGGGGCGGCTGAGTTATCCCTGCCTGCAGCTCTGCGCCTGCCTGTCGCGCGGTTCTCAGGACTCCGCCCCCTTGTGGGGCGCAAGGGCCGCCCCTCCGGGAGCGAGGATGAGCGGCAGCCTGGGGACGAGTGGTGGGGACTTGATCGCGCCTAACTCACGGGTCTAACTGGGGAGGTGGAGGTGTGACAACGTCCGGTTGTCAGCGGTAAATTGCCATGAGTGTTAGCAACCTTTGTACTTGTACCCCGTGACGGCACCGTGTCCCTACAAGAGCTTTTGAGGTGGAAAAACAGTAAAGAGGAATATATTTATGTTGTGTCCTAGAAAATTGTCGATTTTATAGGTGAAAATAATCCGGTATAGGCAGTTTCATATGTTTCAAGCTACAGAACCTCTGATGTGCATGAGCGTGTTATGTCTCTGCAGGTTCAATTCCGACAGACTGTGCTAGCATTTGCTGACTCTGAGAAAGCGTAACTAGGAGAAGCTAAGAAGCTGGGAAACCGGCCTTGGCAGGGCAGAGCTGGAGCCGCTGTCAGGACCGTGGGCAGTTCGGCAGCTGTCATGGGTAATATAGGCCATCTCTGGGGAGATAGAAAGTAAGATGTGGTGGGTGCTTTCGGGGAATTCGGGTTGACAGGGAAAACTCACAAGCCGATAATTCAGTAAACCAGCTAAGAGGCTTTGCGAGGTCCACGCAGGAACAAAGCGCGGGGTGCTTTGCCCAGCAAGGGGGGTGAGGATTTCTGAAGGCATCCCCGACCTCCAGATCAGTAAACACTGGGAAAGTTTTCAAGTTAAAACAACAAATCAAGCCTTGTTTCTGAGTTACTGAAATTACCATGAAGATTTTTACCATGAAATTACCATGAAATTCTCAGAGGGTTGTGGAAAAATGCCTCCCAAACTTGATTATGTGCTTAATCACCTGGCGGATCCTTTTAAAATGTAGATTCAGATTCAGCAGGTCTGGTGTGATCGTTAATTTCGTGTATGTACGCGGAGGGTGTTTTTGGATGAAGTTAACACTGAAATCAGTGAGCTTTGAGTAACGCTGGTTTTCCTCCACAGTGTGCGTTGGCCTCATTCAATCAAAAGAACAAAAGATTAGCCCCCCTCCCCCAAGCAAGGGCGAATTCTCCAGCAGAGTATCTTCAGACTTCATCTGCACACGGGACCTCCTGATTCTCCAGGCTTGTGCGCTATGGGGTCTTTGGGGTCTGAAGTCCGATGTCCTATATTGTGTGAGCCAAAACCTTGTAATCTCTCTCCTCTCTCCCCTCTTCCATGCTCTCCTTCCCCCCCTCCACTGTCTCTTTCTATCTCTTATCTTCTATTAGTTCTGTTTCTTTGAGAAGCCTAATACATTTGGGATAGGCCTGAGATTCTGTATTGCTAACAAGCACCCAGACGACCAAGGTTATAGAAGTTACAGAGGAACAGCAAGGTTATAGGGGTGTCCACGAAAAAGAAACCAAATTCTGTAAAATGATTTATTTGTTTATTTTTATTTTTATTTTTTTGAGACAGAGTCTTGCCCTGTTGCCCAGGCTAGAGTGCCGTGGGGTCAGCCTAGCTCATATCAACCTCAAACTCCTGGGCTCAAGCAATCCTCCTGCCTTAGCATCCCTCTAGAAGCTGGGACTACAGATGTGTGTCACCATGCCTGGCTAATTTTTTCTACTATGCCTGGCTAATTTTTTCTATTTTTAGTTGCTTGGTTAATTTTTTTTTTTTTAGTAGAGACTGGGTCTTGCTCTTGCTCAGACTGGTCTTGGACTCCTGAGCTCAAGTGATCCTCCTGCCTGGGCCTCCCAGAGTGCTAGGATTACAGGCATGAGCCACCAGGTTGGCCTCTGTAAAATAATTTAAAGAGGTTTATTCTGAGCCAAATTTGAGGACCATGGCCTGGAGCCACACCCAAGAAGCCTTGAGGAAGTGAACTCGCTGTGGTTGGGTTACAGTTTGGTTTTATACATTTCAGGGAGACAGGAATTACACGGAAAAGCGTAAATCAATACATGGAAGGCGTACATTGGTTTGGCCTGAAAAGGTGGGACATCTGAAAGTGGGGTCTTACAGGTTATAGGAGGGTTTAAAGACTCTTTGATTTCTAATTGGTTAAAGAAATGAAGCTTTGTCTAAAGGCTTGGAATGTTTTAAGTTAATACATTGCCACAATAGAAAAAATTTTTTTCCTTGTGGCCATGGTGTTTTATTACAAAAATAGAATAAAAACTTCAAAAACAAAAAGATCCTTTCTAATAAAACAAAAAATTTGTTATTTTTTATTGTTTTCTATGCATGAGTTATATGTAACTTGAAAAATAGTTCTCTGGGCTCCCAAGGTGTGGAGATGTGTAAGTAACATATGCTGCATGAGGCCCCGGGCTCATGGCAGTTAATGTGTTAAGATAAAAGTCTGTTCATCAGCAACAAGGCTCGGACATATACCCCAACTCAAGTGATTTATTATGTACATTGAGGACCTGAAGGTTTGTCTTGCATGACCTTACACCTGTTAATGAGTTACAAAGGATAACTACAGGAAGGGAGGGGGGCTTGATGAGGCATGCCTGACCTACCTTCTCATGGCTAGAAACTCGGTTTTAGGGTATCTCTTTGGCCAAAGAGGGGATCCATTCAGTCGACCAGTGGTGGGGGGAGCCTTAAAATTTTATTTTAGTTCACAGAGGACTTGGGCCAGGAAATAAAGATTCCAACAGACTTTAAAAATTTAAAACCAGAGGACTTTTTTTTAAATGCAGTTTTTATTTGAGAAGTTTTAGGTTTACAGAAAAGTTGCAAAGACAGTACAGCAAATTCTTTGTACCCTTTGCCTGGTTTGACCTGTTAAGATCATACATTATTATGATATCTTTGGCACAACTAATAAGCCAATATGGGTAGATTATTATTAACTGAAGTTCATACTTAATTTGGATTTATTTAGTTTTTACCTAATATTCTCTTTCTGTCTCAGGATCCATCCATGATGCCACATTACATTTCATCACGATAGATCAGACTTTCCTTGTGTTTTGCTGACTTTGACAGTTTTACAGAGTACAGTTGGTTTTATAGAAAATCTCTCAATTAGGGTTTGTCTGATGTTTTTCTTGTAATTAGACTAGAGTTATGGATTTTTAGGGGAAGATCAACAGGGTAAAATGCCATTCTCATGGTATAATTTGAAGGGAATGTGCTGTCAACATACCTTATGACCGATCATTATCACTGGTGATGATAAGCTTCATCACATCACATGCCTGAGGTAGTGTTTGTCAGGTTTTTTTCCCCTGTAAAGTTATGCTATTTTTCACCCTCTCCATACTTTTTTCTTTGGAAGGAAGTTAGTATGTACAGTCTTCGCTTAAGGGATGGGGAATTATGTATACTTCACCAGTTTGAGGGACAGAATTCTTTTGTATGGGAGATTTGTCCATTTTCCCCCATTTATTTACTCATTTATTTATTTATTATATATTATTATTTTTTATGAGACAAGTTTGCACTCTGTCACCTAGAGTAGAGTGCAGTGGCACAATCATACCTCACTACAACCTCAAACTCCTGGGCTTAAGTGATCCTCCTGCCTCAGCTGTCCAAGTAACTGGGACTACAGAAGTGAGCCACCATGCTGGGGTAAATTTTTTATTTTTTGTAGAGATGGAGTCTACATCTCTACAAAAAATAATGTGTTGTTCAGACTGATCTTGAACTCCTGGCCTGCAGTGATCCTCCTGCCTTGGCCTCCTCCCAAAGTGCTATGGTTATAGGCATGAGCCCACTGAGCCCAGCCTCAATCATTGATTTATATTATTTATAGTATGAAGTTATGGTTATTTATTTTATACTTTGGGTTATAATCCAATGCTATGTTGTTTATTTTGTGCTCAAATTATTCCAGCGTTGGCAACTGGGAGCTCTGTCAGTTGGCTCCTGTGTCTCTTTACATGTCCCCATTGTGTTTTTTGAGCATTACCTTACTTTCTGGTGCAATAAGATGTTCCAGGCTCATTTTGTATGTTCTCTGTCCCTTCCTTTTCTCCAAGGAGAATGATATTAGAAAACAAGACCTGGGCACTGGGTGTAATTCCTACTAGTGTGTCATTGATTCTAGGCCTAGAAGGGGAACTTCTGTTTTTGTTTTGTAATCTTCGCAAGAGGATTTTTATTTTTATTTTTACTTTTTTTATTTTTTATTTTTTTTGGAGACAGAGTCTCATTCTTGTTGCCCAGGTTAGAGTGCTGTGGCGTCAGCCTAGCTCACAGCAACCTCAAACTCCCGGGCTCAAGTGATCTTTCTGCCTCAGTCTCCCCAGTAGCTGGGACTGCAGGCATGCACCACCATGCCTGGCTAATTTTTTCTATATATTTTTAGTTGTCCAGCTAATTTCTTTCTATTTTTAGTAGAAATGGGGTCTTACTCTTGCTCAGGCTGGTCTCGAACTCCTGAGCTCAAACGATCCACCTGCCTCGGCTTCTCAGAGTGCTAGGATTACAGGCGTGAGCCACCGTGCCTGGCCTTGATTATTTTTTAGTTGCTAATTCTTTCCTTCACCAATACTCTAGACCAGCACTGTTCAGTAGAAATATAATGCAAAGTGACAGGTGAAATTAATTTGACTTAAAAAAATTTCTGAAATTAATTTTATAATATATGTTATTTAACCCAATGTATCAATTCAACATGTAATCAATATAAAATTATTAATGAAATATACTTTTTTCTGGTACTATTAATAAAACTTTGAAACCCCCAACATGTATTTTGTACTTAACGGCACATCTCCATTAGGACTGGCCATATTTCAAGTGCTCAATAGCCAATAACCATATGGGGTAGCATAGTATGGGAAGGCTGACCCCCCCACTACTTCCCCAGTCCTGCTTTGGATGGGAAAGGAGCATCTTTTGGGCAGAGTGCCTAATTCAAAAGCCTCTAGCTGTTTTCCTTTTTTGTAAAATGAAAATAATAATAGAAACAACCTCATAGGAGTGTTGTAAGGATTAAATAATCAAACAAGATAATGAATGTAAATCACAGTACAGTACCTGGTGGGTGGTAAGTCTCGATATGTCTTTGTGTTAGCTATTAGCATTTTTGGGGGGTTAAATTTGCTTTGCAAAATGAGTTTGCCCATCTTAGGAGCTCCCATTTGATTTTCATTGTATCTCTTTCAAGATACATGTCACATTGTATATGGAATACATAGTTAGTAGTTGTTTGTTTAACTATTTTAGTTTCCTTTTATGACTGTAGGTTTCCTAGGAGCTGGGACCAAGTCCTATTTATCTTTGCCACCTGAGCAGTTCCTAACACTGGTCCTTGCACTGTGCTCATTATGGTTCACGGTGCCTCCTCATATTGGCCTTGGTGAGCCTAAGGTGAGAATTTCAAGAAGATAGGAATATATGGGGTATAAAGTTGGATGAAGGGACAGATATCTGAATTATTAATTTATAAATGATAAAACTACTAAAAGGAATTTTCAGTGAACAATGTGGTCCTGTAAAATCATCCTCTTTTAAATCTCAGCTT
This sequence comes from Avahi laniger, assembly GCA_963575035.1. Classification (NCBI taxonomy): domain Eukaryota; kingdom Metazoa; phylum Chordata; class Mammalia; order Primates; family Indriidae; genus Avahi; species Avahi laniger. Next base: position 8,231 of record CAUYSK010007505.1, on the reverse strand, counting down.
TTTCTCTAAAATAATTATAATAAATTATAAAGATTATTGAGATATTTTATTCAATATTTTAATTTTTTTTTTACCATACTTGACAGTTAATCATTTTAGAGTTGATTCATTCAGGTTAATTTCTAAATTTCTTATCATTTTTGAGTCTCTGGGATTTAGTACCTATTTTCTTCAAACTATATCATCTTGCTGTATAGGAAGAAACATTTCACCATTTGGAGACCTTTTCCTCAAAGAGTTTTTTGAGTTAAAGTCATTCATCATTTTTTTCTCATAATATTGTTGTAACTTTTACAGGGTTATTAATCAAAATATTTGCTCAGAAAATAGATTTATGCAAAGGAGAAACACTAAAACTTTAAGTGCTTCACAAATCAGCTTAACTAAAGCAATGACCTAATGTAATGATTTAAGGAAGAATGTTAAAATATTTTAAAAAGACATGCTTGATAGGAAATGGAATTTTCCATTAAGTCTAAGATTTATCTCCACTCTAATGTATTCCCTTTGTAATACATTACTTCTCCTTTTCTGCATGAGATTATCATGGACTTCAAAGTTATCTTTCTAAAATGTGGATCTGGTACTGTTATCCCTTTTTAAAAATCTTTCAGTGGTAGCTTATTGCTTAGGTATTCATATCTTTTTTTCTTTTTTTTAAAATGTGGTCTAGTTGAGTTATTCACATCTTTCGATTATGTATGCCATCAATAAAAATTTTGAATATGCACTGGTAAGAGTAGAAAGGTGTGATATCTTTTCTCACTTATCATAAGGGTCATAGTCAACACTCCTATAACAACAGACAGGTCAACAAGAGAAAAGCATAACAAATTTAATTGGAGTTTTACATGACATGGAAGCCTTGAGAAATGAAGACCCAAAGACCCACTGTCTCTTTTTATGCTTAGGTTCAATGAAGAATGTATAGCTGTGTAAAATGTGACTGCACGTAGGGTATGATCTAATGGAAATAGACTGAGTGGAGGAAAAACCCAGTAAGGCTTGTCTGTTCAGAGTCTTCTTAGCCTCTGTGTGTAGCATTTCTTCCTCCCAGGTTTTTTAGGTATGGGATAGGTCATCTCTGCAATGAGGGAGAAGGGAGAATTAACCTTTCTAGGTTTTATGGCTTGCCTTGGGGGATAGGAGTTCCACTTTCTCCCTTGGGGAAGAGGAATTCAGATTTCAGTACTTTGAGAGAGAAAGAGGGGTGGGAGACAGGAGGGCAGGGGAAAGTCAGAGAGACCTTGGTTTGGAGATTGCTTCTGAGGCCTTCCAAGCATCGTACTTTATGGTATTGGTTTTTGAGCCCCCAACAACACAACATGTATATATATTTCTTTATAAATTACACACTGACCCTCTCTCTCTCACACACACACACACACACATACATACACACACTACAAACACTCAGCACTTAAAATTACAAAGGATGAACTACAAACTATCTATCCAACAACAGATTAATAATGAGAATATGTAAGGAACTCAAACAACTCAATAACAAAAACCCCAAATAATCTAGAAAAAAATGGACAAACGACCTGAATAGACATTTCTTTAAAGAAGGCATACAAAAGGCCAATAGGTATATGGAAAAAATGCTCAATATCACTAATCATCTGAGTAATGCAAATCAAAGCTACAATGAGATATTATCTTGCCCTAGCTAGAATGGCTATCATGAAAAAGACAAAAAATAACAAATGCTGGTAAGGATTCAGAGAAAAGGGAACTCTTATACACTGTTGGTGGGAATATGAATTAATACAGCCATATGGAAACAGTATGTGGGTTCCTCAAAAAACTAAAAATAGAACTACTATTTGATCCAGCAATCCCACTGCTGGGTATGAAAAAGAAGGGAAATCAGTATATTAAAGAGATATCTGCACTTCCATGTTTATTGCAGCATTATACACAATAGCCAAGAAATGGAATCAACCTAAGTGTCTATCAATGGATAAATGGATAAACAAAATGTGGCGTGTGTGTGTGTATATACATGTACACACAGACTTATATATACACACACAATGAAATTTTATTTAGTCCTAAAAAAGTATGAAATTCTTGTCATTTTCAGGAACAGGATTGAAACTGGGGGTAATGTTGAGTGAAATAAGACAGGCACAAAAAGACAAATATTGTATGTTCTCACTCATATGTGGGAGCTACAAAAGTGGATTTCATGGAGGTAGAGAGTTGAATCGTAGTTATAGGAGGCTGGGAAGGGTAGACGGGAGGGAGGGATAAAAAAGAGTTGGTTAATGGGTATAAAAATGCAGTCAGAAGGAATAAATTCTAGTATTCTAGTATTTTTCTGGTCTCCCTCTCCAGTAGGGGGACTATAGTTAACAATAATTTATTGTATATTTCAAATTGGCTAGAAGAGAAAAATTGGAACATTCCTAACACAAAAGATAAATGTTTAAAATGCTAGATATCTGTTACCCTGATTTGATCATTACACATTGCATGCCTGTACCAAAATATCACATGTACCCCCAAATATATGCAACTATGTATCAATTAAAAACTCATCTACAAAAATTAAAAAGGATGAGAAAAGTTAACTATAAATGTTCTGATTTTTCCCTGAGTCATTTCACATATGCTCTCAAATGAGTGTGCCCCACTTTGAAGATCACTTGTCTAGAGGATAGAATACAAATTCTTTGGTGTAGAACACAAGGCTTTTACAAAATGGTCCCGTTACGTTTCTAGTCTCGTCTTCCACCACTGCTGCCTCCTGCTCTGCGCTTTACACATTGTTCTACTCATTCAACCTTATGAGTATTGTGTTTCCCTTGTGTTGTTCCCTCCACCTGTTTGCTTCTTTTGTGTATGGTAAGTTCTTATTTGTCTTTTGAGGCTAAAATGTCACCTTCCTTTTAATGATTCCTTGGTAATTCCTCTCTTACTATGTGTTCTCATCTATATTAAACATACCTTTGTTTTAGCATATTGTGTTAGAGTTATCTGAGACAGTTTAATATTGTGTGAGTCATTGTTTGAGAGCAGGGATCTTGACTTATCTTCCACTTCCAGCTTTAAACAGAGAGAGCGAATATTTATGGGGCTCCATATTATATGTGAGGCACTTTCTGGGTTACCAAGGGGATATATAAGACGTATAAACATGGTTTCTGCCTTCAAGGATCTTATAAGTGGAATATACCTTGAAGGAAATATTTCTGTATACCATCCAAAGGAAATATAAACTATTTCCCTAGGAGTTATAGAAGTTAGAGGACATATTTTTCATTTCTGTTTTCTAGAGAGCAACTGGTATATGATTAATGTCTTCCTGAGGAAGAGTGATCATGTTTTTAGGAAGGAGTTTCAAAAATGGATAGTTTGAACATAATTTCCCATATCCTGTTTCCTTTCGGTTGTTGTACTGTCAAATGTGTTCAGTGTTCAAAATATAAACAAAATAAGATAGGCAAATGTACACAGTTTTATGTTTATATTATAGCATGCACTCATTGTTTTCAGAGCGAGAGTTTGAATTTCCTTAGTGCTTTACAACTTAACAATTGGGTAATTCTTTTGACATACCCAAGAGATGTGAGTATTATTATAAGCATTTTAAATAGGGAAACTAAGAGATGGCAATTGAATGAAGTGATCTGCCGAAGGTCAATTCAGATTTGTTGTCTTTCCTAGTATTCAAATGCTAGGATGGTACTTCTTCATAATTTCTTTAATTTTCTATATGTTGTATGTTGGGCCTTTGTACCTTAAAACTTGGAACATAATTTCACTTAGTCTTGGAAGACTTTCAATGATAAATATATAGGCTGGGCGTGGCGGCTCATGCCTGTAATCCTAGCACTCTGGGAGACCGAGGAGGGCAGATTGTTTGAGTTCAGGAGTTCGAGACCAGCCTGAGCAAGAGCGAGACCCCTGTTTCTACTAAAACAATAGAAAGAAATTAGCTGGACAACTGAAAGTATACATATAAAAAATTAGCCGGGCATGGTGGCGCATGCCTGTAGTTCCAGCAACTCGGGAGACTGAGGCAATAGGATTGCTTGAGCCCAGGAGTTTGAGGTTGCTGTGAGATAGGCTAATGCCATGGCACTCTAGCCCAGGCAACAGAGTAAGACTCTGTCTCAAAAAAAAAAAAAAAAAATGCAATAATAAATGTATAATATGTGGTCAATTGCTGGTTACAAATTGTAAGGCCTTTTCTTTGTCAATTTCTGTTACTTGCTATAGGGGAGATGAGAAAGTAGCCACCTAAAAAAAAAGATATAAGTAGTATGTCCTCTGTGAAAAGCCTGAAAGAGATTGATATGTAAAATTTAAACACATTGATAAATTTAAGAAGACTCGTGACAATTTTATCTCTTTAACTTCAGGGAATTTAAAATGAACCAAATTTTGCAAAGACCATAAAATATCAGTGGAACAGATAGCAAATCAGCTGGGAAAATCACCCAAGAAGCACAAGAAACAGAGTGACCTTGAGAAATGAGCTAAAGTGCATGCAAAACAACTCAAAACTGAATGACTCAGGCAGATGAGAAGATTAAGGTTCAAACCTGTTCTTCTAATATGTGAAGCCATAGGGTGTTGAGTCAGCCAGTTCTGATAACCTTTTTTTGTCAGAATTCTTTCCACACATACATTCATATTTTCTTTTTTCTGAGGTAGAGTCTCACTCTGTTGCCTGGGCTAGAGTGTCGTGGCGTCAGCCCAGTTCACAGCAACCTCAAACTCCTGGACTCAAGCGATCCTTCTGCCTCAGCCTCCCAAGTAGCTGGGACTACAGGAATGCACCATCATGCCCGGCTAATTTTTTCTACATATTTTTAGTTGTTCAGCTAATTTCTTTCTATTTTTAGTAGAGACGGGGTCTCGCTCTTGCTCAGGCTGGTCTCGAACCCCTGAGCTCAAATGATCCACCTGCCTCTGCCTCCCAGAGTGCTAGGATTACAGGCGTGAGCCACTGTGCCCGGACAGCATTCATATTTTCTGACTAATAAAAGACATAGTGGCTTAGAAACTAATTGTTTTATAACAGAAAAGCAAGCCCAAAATCAATGGAATTTTAAAAAACACCACTGTACTGAAGTATAATTGATATATTAAAAATTACATATAATGTATACAATTTAACGAGTTTAGACATATGCTTACACTTCTGAAACCATCACCACAGTTAAGGTAATAGACATATCCATCTCCTCCAAAAGTTTCCTTGTACCTCTTCGGTTTTGTTTTTGTTGTTATGAGAACACTTAATCTGAGACATACCTTCTTACCTTTTTAAGTGCGCACTACAACATTATTAACGATAGGCACTGTTTTACAGAAGATCTCTAGAACTTATTTATATTGTATAACTGAAATTTTATATCTGTTGAACAACTCCCCATTTGCTCCTCCCCCTAGCTCCTGGCAACTTCATTCTATTTTTTGCATCTATGGGTTTGACTGTTTTATATATGTCATGTAAGTGGGATCATGCAGTATTTGTCCTTCTGTGTCTGGCTTGTTTCACTAAACATAATATCCTCCAGGTTCATCCATGTCATTGCAAATGACAGGATTGCCTTCTTTTTAAAGACTAAATAATATTTCATAATATGAATATACTACATTTTCTTTACCCATTGATCTGTAGATGGACATTTGAGTTGCTTCCACATCTTGGCTATTGTGAATAATGCTACAATAAGTATGGAAGTGCAGATATCTCTTCAAGATCCTGATTTCAATTCTTTTGAATATATACTGAGTAGTGGGACTGCTGGATTGTGTGGTAGTTCTATTTTTAATTTTTTGAGGAGCCTCCATACTGTTTTCTGTGGTGGCTGTACCATTTGACATTCCCACCAACAGTGTACAAGGTTTCTCTTTGCCCCACATCCTTGCCCACACTTGTTATCTTTTGTTTCTTTGATAGTAGCTACCCTAACAGATGTGAGATGATATCTCCCTCTTGTTTTAATTTGCATTTCTCTGATGATTAGTGATGTTGAGCACCTTTTCATATACCTGTTGGGCATTTGAATGTCTTCTTTTGAGAAATGTCTATTCAAGTCCTTTGTCCATTTCTTTGTCAGATTATTTATTTTTTGCTATTGAGTTGTTTGAATTCCTTATATTATTTTGTATATTAACCTTTTATCAGATGTATGGTTTGCAAATATTTTTTCCCATTGGTAGACTGCCCTTTCTCTCTGTTGATTGTTTCCTTTGCTGTGTAGAAATTTTTTAGTTTGATATAAACCTACTTGCCTATTTTTGCTTTTGTTGCCTGTGCTGTTGGTGTCATATCTAAGAAATCATTGCCAAGACCAATGTTAAGACTCTTTTCTCTTATGTCTTCCCTTCCAGGAGTTTTACAGACCCAGTGTCCTATTCTTATAGTGCATAGCCCTAGGGAAAAGGGGTGAGTGGTTAATGGCAGCCTGACAGCTCTGTGAGATTGGGAGAAGGTGCACAACCCTGAAATTCCTCCTCCAGGAGAGGGAGGAATGAACGTGCACATCCATAGGAAACGTTTGAGAGGCTCCTGGAATATCTGGCTGGGTCTATCAGTAAAAGTCTTTCTCTGCAGAAGCCAGTCCATAAACCAATGGAATTTTGATATAAGAAAATGTTAAAGCATCATGATAACCTGTCAATTAATATAGCTATAATGATTTTTCTGATGGATGTATTCCTAAAATTTTATATAAATTCAATCATATTTAAGAGACACATTAGAGTTTGCTATTTATAGAGAAGCTATGATTAATCTTTTTTTAAAATGAAAGATGATTTCCTTCCTTTTATTAAATTAATATAATTTTGAAAAGAAAAGATAATATCCTGTTCTGGATTAATCCTTTTTAAAAGAGATAGCTGAATTTTCATTTTTTAGGTATTCTTTTAGTAGGGCACATTTATACTGGTTTTTTCCTTCAGAAGTTTAAGTGAAAAGAGAAATGTAATCATATTTAGGTTATCTTTTTAATTGATTTCCTCATGAATAAAAATTGCAATCTTATAAGTCAGTAGTTATAATGCTAATAAATCAGAATATTTAAGCTCAATCCTTTCTATTTAAAAAAATTCCATCAGAATTAGTTCAGTTGGTGAAATGACTCCAATCTCTATCAATAGGCCCCCTTTTATAGAAACAAACAAACAAACACAAAAGCCCCAAGAAATAAAATCCAACAACAGAAAATCAAGAGACTTAGTCTAGAGAATTTGATTGATTGCTGTACTCCCCCAACCCGAAATAAAAACCAGCGGCGGTAAGGCACATAATTGATGATGCTATGCAGTGACATCCTTGCATATAAAGGAAAGCACTTTAACTAGGTCTCAGTTTTAACTTGTAAGATCTGGGTATAAAATAATGACGTGTGAGGGAGAGAGATTTAAGAATTAACTCTGAATACAGTTCTAAGAGAAAAGTTGCAAAAGTATTTTGAGGGATAGAGAAATTGGAGAAAAGGTATTTAATCTGATAAAATTTGTATTCTCTTTTACATTAATCTGTGTTTATTTGTTTTTTTTTTTTTTTTTTTTGAGACAGAGTCTCACTCTCTTGCCTGGGGCGAGTGCCGTGGGGTCAGCCTAGCTCACAGCAACCTAACACTCCTGGACTCAAGCGATCCTACTGTCTCAGCCTCCCGAGTAGCTGGGACTATAGGCATGTGCCACCATGCCCGGCTAATTTCTTCTATATATATTTTTAGCTGTCCAATTAATTTCTTTCTATTTTTGGTAGAGGTGGGGTCTCACTCTTGCTCAGGCTGGTCTCGAACTCCTGAGCTCAGAATGATCCGCCCAACTCGGCCTCCCAGAGAGCTAGGATTACAGGCGTGAGCCACCGCGCCCGGCCTCCTTCCTTTTTTTTTTAAATTTGGGCCTCCTGTGCCAAAGCTTCGATTTCTTGCCTTTTTCCTGCGATCCTTCACTTTACCTTTCTGTCCTGCTTCCTGGGAGAGTTCTTCACTTCTCGGCCCACCCTTCTGCTCAGGGTTTCATTTCTGCTGTCACCTTTTTCATTTTCAAGAACTGTGTTTTGTTTTCTGACCGTTCCTTTTCTATACCACTGGTTTCTCATTTCATGGGTGGAATTACAGAGACTCACAAACAAATAAGCCGAGGAAACAGTTTGTGCAGAGGGAGGGGGAAAATCTTCCTTACTGAAAGAAATCCTGAAAGGGGCCTTAATTCCACCCATGAAATGAGAAACCAGTGGTATAGAAAAG
>CAUYSK010007502.1:0-12003 GCA_963575035.1 Avahi laniger | reverse complement strand
CACCCGCCTCGGCCTCCCAGAGTGCTAGGATTATAGGTGTGAGCCACCGCGCCCGGCCACAGCTAATTTCTTTTTAATATATTTTTAGTTGTCCAGATAATTTCTTTCTATTTTTAGTAGACATGGGGTCTCGCTCTTGCTTCGGCTGGTCTCGAACTCCTGACCTTGAGCGATCCACCCACCTCAGCCTCCCAGAGTGCTAGGATTACAGGCGTGAGCCACCGCGCCTGGCTGAAGAAAAAAAAAAAAACCTTTTAACTAGCTGGTTGTGGTGGTTCACCTGTAGTCCTAGCTCCTCCGGAGGCTGAGGCAGGAGGATTGCTTAAGCCCAGGAATTTGAGGTTACAGTGAGCCATGATCGCACCACTGCACTCCAGCCTGGGTGACACAAACTGAGATCCTGCCTCAAAAAAAAAACAACCAAAATTTGGGAAGCTGTCAGTTATTAATCAAGTCCTGGCCATTTGGGGCTGATTGTTATCTAAGCTGTTGGTTAGTTTCCTGGTTTGTCACTAGAGACAGAAATCTGGCTTCCTGCAAGTCTGACTTACAGCAGGCTGATCTCCCGGGTTGCTTGTTGCAGATAAAGAGTTAATTTCTGAGCAGGTAGCTGCAGGTTGTGGATCAGAGCTCTATTTTTATATATATCTGGCCATCATCCATTTGTGTATTCAGTTTCTTAGTCTACAGAGCAGATCAGTCATTTGAGGACTCTATTTTCCTTTCCCTTAAATGCGTGAATGCCTTGGAACAGTAGAATCACGGAGCAGTCGTTTCCTTCATTCGTCAGCTCTCTACCAAAGGCATCCTCCGTGCAAACAGTGGTGACGGGGCGATGAGAAGGACCGGACTGGGCCAGGCAGTTAGGGCAGTCAGACGTGATGCTGCTGCCGAACTGCGCACTGTGCCACACAACTGGTTCGCAACGGGGACTCCTGACTGGGGGATTAGGAAGGCTTTATGGATGGTGTGGTTTCCAGCGTTCCACTTTGAATCAAAAGTGGTATTTCTACAGATGGAAACTGGGAAGAGTAAAGGGAGGGGCTCTTAGAAGAAAATGCCGTGAGGAAGGGCACAGTCCATGGGGCCTTTAGTCACTTGCTCTCTCTGGTCTCAGTTTTTCAGTAGCAGAGCAGCTGTGAGGCGGACGAGGCGTGAAGGTCTCAGTGTGACGAAGGTCTTCCTGATGGGCAGAGCCTCTCTCGTCGAGACGAGGAGCCTGAATGTCGGCTCTGGGCAGTCACAGTGACGGTAACCAGAATTCAGTGACTACGAGCCCTGCTTTGAGCCCTCACAACGGTCCTATGAGGTGGTTATTTATTGTCTTCGTTTTGCAGATGAGGAACTGAAGCATACGGTGGTCCAGTGCCTGGGATCACACACAGTGGGTATCAGAGGGGAGAGGATGGTTAGATTTTATGCTCTGCACAAAATGAGCTGTAACTGTGCTCTCCCAAGTGCGTTTTCCAATTCAAAGTTTTTGTCCTTGAGTGTGTGTTATTATTAGTCACAGTAAAAATGCAGCCAGGCACGGAGGCTCACACCTGTAATCCTGGTACTCTGGGAGGCCGAGGCGGGAGGATCACTTGGGGTCAGGAGTTCAAGACCAGCCTCAGCAAGAGCGAGACCCTGTCTCTACTAAAAACAGAAAAAAAGTAGCTGGGTGCGGTGGCACAGGCCTGTAGTCCCAGCTACTCGGGAGGGTGAGGCAGGAGGATCCCTTGAGCCCAGGGGTTTGAGGTTGCTGTGAGCTATGATGATGTCACTGTACTCTAGCCAGGACGACAGAGCAAGACTGTCCTCAAAAATAAAACAAAACAGCAACAACAAACCTCCCCTAGTCATTACTAAGTACCAGGCATGGCCTGAGCATTCGCATGTATTAACACATTTAATCTTTACAACAGCCCTCTGAAATAAGGAACTGTGACTATCATTCCCATCTTATAGAAGAGAAAACTTGAGGAGCTAAATAACTTCCCCGAGGTGGCACAGCCCAGGCCTCTGCACATCTACCTCTGTGCCACGCCATCCCTTGTCAAGCAGGGATGTGACTGCCCATCAGTCAAGCCCTGATCCACAGCAGCGGATCCACACGGAGGCCCATGGCTAGGAGCCAATCCCAAGTGGTTCTTGCCTTTCTGGATCCCAGAGCCCACTGAGAATCTAACAGAAGCTACAGACACTTTCCCCAGAAAAATGTGCACACACACATATCTTTTGCATACCCTTTAGGAAATTCCCTGGGCCCGCCGGGCAGGTGGGCAATAAGGGAAGACTTTTGGGGTGAAAGCTTCAGCCCACGCGTATGCTCCAGTCTGGAGCCAAAGGGCAAGTCTTCAAGTTCTAAAAGGTTTCATTTTTGAGACAATGGAAACCTAGTTCCACATCTACTTTCATTTACTTCATCCGAGAAAGGAACAAAAAGCAGCCTGTCCCACAGACCCCCATCTCTGAGTTGATCTAATTACCCAGCTTCTCTCCCACAACCAGACGGCCGAACACTGCCGGAGGAAATCTCATAATTCTGCCGATTTATGCCAACGCACATGCTTTCTAATCCCGCTGGGTCTGTAATACTCCTTGGCAACTCTTGCTTGTACCAGAAAAATGCTCACACCCAGTTCCCACAATGGCCATTCCAGCCCTTCTTTAACGAGTCCTTAAACTTTAACAGTTTTCATGTGATAGAAGAAGCACAATTGCATAAACTTTAATTCACGCCTGCCGTGATTTGTATCCTGTTCCTCCCTCTGTCTGTGCTCTTGAGCCTTCTATCTTTTTTTCGATAGTTATGTATTTAGAGACTACCGAGCCCCACACAGGGCTGGGCCCTAGGATACTTCTCATACCCTCTGTTCTCATGGAGCTTAACAGCAACAGACAAAGACTGTCATTCAACAAGTAATTACAAGTATGATGAGGGGTACTTAAGGAAGAGTGGAGAGTATTCCAGAATGTGTTGATCTGGGGGTTTCAGGAAGGCCTCCCTGAGGAAATGACATTTAAAGCTGAGATTTGAGGGATGATGTGTCAGTTAGGAATGCTTTGGTCTACACATAACAGAAAACCTGACTAACAGTGAAACCATAGGATGTTTATTGTTTCCTCAGGAAGCCTGGCAGAAGAGGGTTCCAAAGGTTTTAAGTGGCTTGACAATAACAACAGCCAGGAGTGGCTATCTTCGAGAATTTCTTGGCTTCTCTCAGTCACAGGAGGGTTGCCACAGATTCAAGTGCAACTTCCTTACATAACATCATTGCAAAGCAAAAAGAAGAGAAAGGGCTCTGGTTCCTGAACAGCTCTTTCATTAGGGCACAAAAATGCATCCACAAGTCCCCTGGAGTCATGTCTCTTTGCCCACTCGAGATAGGCAAAGAGGACAAAGGTCACCATGATTGACTTAGACCAGTTGGTCATGACTTATCCATGGCACAGTGAGGACCCCGCCTGCCCTGAAAACACTGCTGCCAATTGGATACCCCATTTCAGGGTCAAAGGGCCCACCAGTTCTGGATATGTGAGACTACATAATTCAAACAAACCACCTACCAAGGAAAACTTTTTAAAAGCTTGAAAATCTTATCTTAAAAGCAGCAGAGAATTATAAGATTTGAAGAATTACTGAATTGAGACGCTGAATACTGAAGCAGATGGAACAGTGGCGGAATGAAGTCCCCCTTCATCTGCCTTGGGGTTTTGTTCTGGAAGAGGCTAAGCTGCAATTCTGGCAGCCTCGGGAGGCTAGGGTGAAAAATTCAGAGTTCAGAGCCTGCCTGCAATAGGGACCCTGGTGAACACTGCTCTGCTTTGGGTGCGCCTGCTAGGGATAAAGTGACCCAGAAAATCTCAAGTCCTGAACTTGACTTAAGATGATTCCAGATTGCTAGTAACCTAAAGAGCCTGGCAGAAATATTAGATCATTAAACATGAAATGTCTGATTTCCAATCAAAAGTGTAGTTTATTATATCTCAAACAAGAAGCAGTACAATTAATCAAAATATGCACCTAAACTATCAACATAGTTTTGCCATCTTAACCGTAGCTAGTTTATGCCAGCAGCAAAGAAGCCTGGAGAGTGAGTAGCAATGAAATCGAGAAAGGCATTTTCCATTGCTTGTTGAAAATTGAATATTTTTCCTTATTCTCCCAGTGGTCAAAGCCTGGAAGAAGTGGTAGTCAGTTGGTGCAAGTTCTGGTGAGCATGGAGGATGACAGAGACTTTTCAAGTCCAGCCTCTGTAGTTTGAGCAGCATTGTTTGTGCAACATGTGGCCGAAGCCATCTTGCAAGAGGATTGGCTGTGTCTGTTGACCAGTCTCGACTGCTTAATCACAAGCATCCTCATCATTTCATCCAGTTGGTTGCAGTAGACATCTGCTATAATGGATTGACCAGGTTTAAAGGAGTTGTGGTAATACCAGTGCTGGACCACCAAACAGACACCATTAGCTTTTTTTGATGAATATTTGGTTTTGGACTGTGTTTCAGCACTTCATCTTTGTCCAACCATTGTGCTGAATGCTTGCAATTGTCAAAAATAATCCACTTGTCATCACACATAACAATATGGTATAGAAACGATTCACTTTTATGTCGCGACAGCGAAGAAAAGCAAGCTTCCAGATGACTTCTCTTCTCATGCTCATTTAATTCATGTGAAACCCGTCTATCCAGCTTCTTTACTTTGCTGATTTGTTTCAAATGGTCCAATATTGTTGGAATAGTAACGTCAAACCTTGCAGCTAATTCATGCGTAGGTTGAGATGGATTCCCTTCCACTACAGCTTTCAGCTCATCATTATCTGCCTTGGTCTCAGGTTGCCCACATGGCTCATTTTCAAGACTAAAATCACCATAATGGAACTTCTCAAACCATCAATGTACTGTGTGCTCATTAGCCACATCCTTCCCACTTTGTTGATATTTCAAACTATCTGTGCTGCATTGGTTCCATGATGGAATTCATATTAGAAAATAACACAAATTTTTGACTTATCCGTGGTTTTGCAAAAATTACTCCAAAAAATGTGAAAGATAATCATAAGCCAAAATGTGCATTTGAAAGACTGAGGATGTACCTTCACAATAAACATAAAAACAAGAAGTGTCAAAGTGAAATGTCAGAGATATCAACTATCAAAATTAGTACTTAAGGAAACTGGACATTTCATACATAATAACGTAAAATAATAAAAAATTCTCTTTAGAGGAGGACAACATTATCCTGGGCCTCAAAGCATTTCTATAAATAATGCTTTTTTGTTGTTGTTGAGACAGAGTCTCGCTCTGTCGCCTGGGCTAGAGTGCTGTGGCATCATCATAGCTCATTGCAACCTCAAACTTCTAGGGCTCAAGAGATCCTCCTGTCTCAGCCTCCAGAGTAGCTGGGACTACAGGTGCGTGCCACCATGCCCAGCTAATTTTTCATATTTTTAGTAGAGACATGCTTGCTTCTCTTAAACTCCTGACCTCAAGTGATTCTCTTGCCTCGCCCTCCCAGAGTGCTAGGATTACAGGCATGAGCCTGCGCTGGCCTATAAATAATTTTTCAAAAACAATATAAAGCACCCTAAACCCAAGGAAAAATAAAAATAGTAGATGCAATAGATAACAGAAATAGATTTAGAAGGTCTCCAGATACTGAAATTATCAGTATAGATCACAAAACTATTATTTTTTGTTTGTTTTATAAATCTTTTGCTTTAATAAATAAAGCATTTTCATGGCTTAGGTTTCAAATCACATTTACACATGAGGAAAACTTCTAGGCCCAAATAGGTAATGGTGAAGCTCCTACTGCTGGCAGGAATGCATGTGCCACATGCGTTTTAAACCTAAAGAGCAAAGACTTCAAGGCAGAGAACACCATACACATTACCCTCTAGACTGGATAACTGGGAGCCAATGAGCAGGAGACTTTGCAAAGTTCATGCAGCCACCATCTGATCCCCTTACCTAACGCTGCAGGACCAGCTGAGAGCTGTGTTACTCTGAGATGAACTACAGGTGGGGTCCTGATCATAGCAAGTGAAACGTTCTCCCACTGTTAACAATTAGGCCAAGGGCATTGGCCACAGAAGGGTATCCACTGATAAATACAGAGCAATATTAGGACAGCAAAGAGGAAGCTTCACAGACACTCTCGGTTCTTCAAATATCAGAAGCTTCCATATCGTAGCAGTATAGCAGTGGATGGACTCCGTCTCCTAAAGGCCTAGTCCAAAAATTTCCTATTGGCATCTGCACCACACAAGGCTCCCGTACTTCCGGCATCATCTGCTGAGCTATGAGGTCCAGATGGCTTTCTAGGGTGTTGGAAACCTTTATTTTACAATCCCCATTATAGATCTCAATGCCGCCAGCTATTTCCTCAGGCAAGTAGGCCTCCTGATCAATCTGGCCATCAATATCATTTTCCGCGGCAATTTTGTACATAGGGATCGCCTTTTGCACTGCAGCCTTTGCCAGAGGTAAATCTTGTTTCCTGCAGTGAACAATCATTCAGGGGTCCAGCAGCTGGTACAAACCCTGGAGGACCAGTCCACCCAGCAGCACTTGGTACCTGGTTGTATCTTTTACCACCTTGCTTCATTAAGTAGGTCTGTGATAAGGACATCTCTAGCTTTGAGGACTCTGAGCCTTACTCGATTCATCAAATTGGACATCTGAATTTTCTTCTGCTGCTCAATCTTCTTCTCTTTCTTCTTATAGTATTCCATAATCTTCAGCCTTTGGGTTTGCACAAGCCAACCCTTTTCAATGTTGAGCTCTTCTCCTGCCTTTGCATCTATTTATTCTGCCTTTTCATTGGCTTCTTGTTCAACGAAAGTCATCATATGCTTAGTCTGCTTTTGCACGTCAGCATCGCTGAGGGCCACGGCGAAAGCAATGCTAGGCCCGTGGGCAACAGGCTCGAGTTGAGGTTGAGGAGAGCAGTGGGAGGAATGGGAAGAGGAAAACTCGGCCACAAAACAATTATTATATTTAAGGAATAAAAGCCAAGATTGGAGTAGTTGGGAACTGAAAACTTTTAAAATTGACATAGTGGATTTTTTTAATTAAAAAAATAATTTTTTAGGCTAGTCAAGTGAAGCAGTGGGTTATAGTGGATTTAAAAAGGAAAAAAAATTATGGAACTGAAAATTACAATAACCAAAATTAAGAACTGGAACAGAAAGTGTTAGCAGCATGTTACATATAACAGAAGAGAAATACTAATAAACTGGAATACAGGTCAGAAGTAAATATCCAGAATAATGCATAATGAAGTAAAACAATAGCAGATGTAGAGGAGCAAAGGGATGTCACAACGGAAAGGTAACTAAAGTCCTAGGAAGAGAAGAAAGAAAGTCTATGCAGGCGGGGCGCGGTGGCTCACGCCTGTAATCCTAGCACTCTGGGAGGCTGAGGCAGGAGGATCGCTCAAGGTCAGGAGTTCAAGACCAGCCTGAGCAAGAGTGAGACCCCATCTCTACTAAAAATAGAAAGAAATTAGCTGGACAACTAAAAATACATAGAAAAAATTAGCCAGGCTGGTGGTGCATGCTTGTAGTCCCAGCTACTCGGGAGGTTGAGGCAGAAGGATTGCTTGAGCCCAGGAGTTTGAAGTTGCTGTGAGCTAAGCTGACGCCACAGCACTTTAGCCTGGGCAACATAGTGAGACTTTGTCTCAAAAAAAAAAAAAGAAAGTCTATGCACATATCAAAATATCACATGTACCTCATAAATGTGTACACGTATTCTTTTTTTTCTCTTTTTCATTTTTTTATTAGTGTCACATACACTGGTGCCAATAAAGCTGTCAAGTGTACACATATTCTGTACCAATAAAAAAATTTTAAAGAGAGAAAAGAATGGACATAGGCATATTTCAAGAAAAAAATGGATAAAATTTTTCAAGAATTGATGAAACACATCAAATCATAAATTTAAGAACCCAACAAATCCCAAGCAGGATAAATAAAAAGAAATCCACTGCCTAATATATTACAACGAAACTGCAGAAAACCAGACAAAGAGAAAAACCATGAAAGCAGCCAGAGTAAAACAGACAAATTATCTTCAAAAGCCATAACACTTGGAGGATTCACACTTCCTGATTTCAAAGCTTACTACAAAGTTACATCAATCAAGACAGCGTGATATTAGCACAAAAGGAGACATACAGATTAATGGAATAGAATTGAGAGTTCAGAAATAAATCCTCACATTTACAGTCAATTGATTTTCAACACAGCTGCCAAAATAATTCAATGGGGAAAGAATAGTCTTTTCAACAAATGGCTATGGACAACTGTATATCCACATTGACAGAATGAAGTTGGAACTCCAACTCACACCGTACACAAAAATTAACTCAAAGTGTATCAAGTACCTAAGTGTGAGACCTAAAAACAGAAACACACAGAAGAAAACAAACATAGAGATATATCTTCATGACCTTGGGTTAGGCAATGGTTTGTGTGTGTGTGTGTTTTGAGACAGAGTCTCACTCTGTCGCCCAGGCTGGAGTGCAGTGGCATCATCATAGCTCACTGCAGCCTTAGCCTTCCAAGTAGCTGGGAACTACAGGCATGCACCACCATGCCCAGCTCAATTTTCTTTTCTTTTTTTTTTTTGTGTAGAAACAGGGTCTTACAATGTTGCCCAGGCTGGTATAGCATTATTAATAAAAATTCACCGAGAAGTGGAAACAACCCAAATATCCATGAGCTGACCAATGGATAAATAAAATGTGCTACACAAGGGAATACTATTCAGCCACAAAAAGGAATGAAATACTGATATATGAATGAATCTTGAAAATATTATGTCAAGTGAAATAAGCCAGACAGGCCACATATGGAATAATTTCATTTACATAAAATGTACAGAAGAGGCAAATCTGTAGAAAATAGCTTAGTGATTGCTTAGGGCTGGGTGAAGGGATAGGAGAATTTGGTCCATAACATCTGCCCCAGTTACCCACATCTCAAACTTGAGAGTCATGCTAGACATCTCCCTGAGCAAACAGGTTATCAATCCTAGCTCCTAAATAGCTTTTTAGAATGTCCCCTCTCTCTTCATCCCCTCTGCCACTAACAAAGTTCAGGTCTCAGAATTTCTCAGTTATTATTGACATTGAAGAATTACAATTTCAACTTCTGAACTGGCCCCCCAGTCCCTACCCTCTCTGCAGCTCGCCTATTCCTATTTACCTGTCTGTCCATCCATCTAATTTATTTTTTAAAAAAAATCTGTTCATATTACTATTCTTTCACAATGTTTCAAAGGTGTATATCCCCAGGTTGGCATGACTTCTAAAGATCTTCAAGATCTTCCAGAAAGCAGGACTAAGTCTAAATTTACCACCTCATGCTTAACTACTTCCCCACACAGTTTTTTCACTACCATGGTATATTCTCTTCCTTCCTTCCCTTCTCTCTCTCTCTTTTGAGACAGAGTCTTGCTTTGTCACCTGGGCTAGAGTGCAGTGGTGTGATCATAGCTCACTGCAGCCTCAAACTCCTGGGCTCCAGCGATTCTCCTGCCTCAGCCTCCTGAGCAGCTGGGACTGCAGGTGCGTACCATGTCTGGCTAATATCGTGGTACATTCTTCTAATATGTCACACATCCTGCCTTACTGCCTCCTCCTGGAAGATCTCCCTGAAGGCCAGCTTAGTTGGCTCACAGAATTCTGAGATACTTCTATCATTAAATATTCACGTCTCCACAGACGTTAAAGTCCTTGACGACAGTGCTTTATTTTTCTTTACAGCTAGAATACTTTTAGCACTCCGCCTAACGCAAAAAGGACCCTTTGATTACTTTAGCTGAATTTTGCACACATCCAACGCTTTGTACATCCTTCCCTCCCAACAAAATCCTACTCAAGCTTGAATTCCCCTATGAAGCGGTCCCTGGCCTCCCTAAGTAGTCAAAATCTCTGAGCCCTTTATCTACCGCCCCTGAATTTAACAAATTCTATTTTAGTAGTTTATACAACTGACTGCCGTAAATGTTAACACTTTCACTTTTTCTTGCTAACAGCGATCCTCCCCATGCTTCCAGCCTCTCTCCAAACTCACCTCCTTCATTTAACAGTTCGCCGATCCCCACAGAGAATTCTTTCTTTAAACTCAGCATACCATGCGTCTATTAAGTACTTGTTATTCTTTCATCATAGCCGCCTGTTATTGCTCTCCCACTTCCCTCCCTCTCCTCCGCAACAGACTGTCAACTGCAGACCCCCCTCTCCCTGCAGCACTTGGCACTGCACTTTGCGAATGCAGCCCTGGAGCATCTCCGGGACCCTCCCGCAGAGACAGAGCCCTTTAAAGACAGACGTCTCCGCAGGTGGGTTCGGCCGCCGGATGACGAGGCTTCACCGCCCAGGGATCCGCTGGCTCCCCGCGACTGCAGGTTTGACCCCAGCCAGGAGGGCGCGCGTGGGGGCGGGGTGGGGTAAGAGCGGCCCGACTCTTCCCCCGCATTTCCCCCGCCCTGGCAGCGGCCGGACCCGAGTGGGAAGCCCGCGCAGGCGCAGTGGCACTCTCGAGCACGTGACGCGAGCGCCGCTGGCGCCCCCGGCTGGGGCGTGGCGGGGCGGTGGCGGTAGGTCTGCTCAAGACCTGCTTGGTTGGAGACAGCCAACTGGCCCCTAAATAAGTAAGTAAATAAATAAAACTCTGTGAGGAGAGGAGGAAGGAGCGGCGGGTGTCGTTTCGAGAGCCACTGAGGCTCAGCTTGTCCCTGGCTGGGGCAGGACGGTGGTCCTTGGCTCACCCTCTCCGCCAGAACTGGGGCAGAAGTCCCGCTTTCTGGAAAGTTGTTCTGGCAGCAGTCACAGAGGACTCGTCTTCATTCTGCTTCTTTCAGCTCCAGCCTTAAGGCTCCTGGGCGCACCTGTGTAAGACTGGAGAGGCCTTGGCACTGCCACCCTCTGTCCAGCTCAGCGCTGGGACTACAGTCCCCTCCCCTCCAGCACTGGAACGACACTCTCCTAACTGGCCTCCCAGCCTCCTTCCTTGCTGGCTGCCGACTCTACATTCTAAAAAGGCAAATCGAACACATCCTCTGCTTGAAACTGCCAGTGCCCTCCCGGGGTTGGAGGCGCCAAGATCCACTCTAAGCCCTGCGGATGAGGCATTCGTGATGAGCTCCAAGTTCCAGCCACATCTAGAGGAAGGCCACCAAAGAGCCAGGCCCTTTCAGCCTTGATGCTTGTACATAAACTGCCCCTCGCACCCTCCACTTCTATCCAACCTGGTGGCCCTAGAGGCCTTCACCAGGGCACCCCCACTGCCCCCAGCGCTACTCCCACGCCGGCCGGATCCTGTCGCACTCAGAGCCAGAGCATGCCCTCTACCACAACACTTCTCACACCTGCTAGGTTCATGGATTGCAAACAAAAGGGGCTGTGTGTTTTTGGATGTGTATTCCTCAAGTCTTACACAGTACAGATAGGTAGGGCTTCAGTAAATGGATATTGGCGGGGCGCGGTGGCTCACGCCGGTAATCCTAGCACTCTGGGAGGCTGAGGTGGATGGATCGTTTGAGCTCAGGAGTTTGAGACCAGCCCGAGCAAGAGTGAGACCCCCATCTCTACTAAAAATAGAAAGAAATTATTTGGACAGCTAAAAATATATAGAAAAAATTAGCCAGGCATGGTGGTGCATGCCTGTAGTCCCACCTACTCGGGAGGCTGAGACAGGAGGATTGGTTGAGCCCAGGAGTTTGAGGTTGCTGTGAGCTAGGATGATGCCACAGCACTCTAGCCCAGGCAACAGAGTGAGACTCTTGTCTCAAAAAAATAAAAAATAAAAGGCCTGGCGCGGTGGCTCACGCCTGTAATCCTAGCACTCTGGGAGGCCGAGGTAGGCGGATCGTTCTGAGCTCAGGAGTTCGAGACCAGCCTGAGCAAGAGCGAGACCCCGTCTCTACCAAAAATAGAAAGAAATTAATTGGACAGCTAAAAATATATATAGAAAAAATTAGCCGGGCATGGTGGCACATGCCTGT